>BSBK01005011.1:400000-407500 GCA_027943335.1 Chamaecyparis obtusa
TGATAATTGTATTGGTTGCATATCAATTTTATATATTCAAAGGCTTACACTAGAACAACTAGGATACAAAATTGTATTGTCCTAATATAGTATACAAAAAATATATTGCTTTGCAAGAGTCTACACTATAATAAACAACGTTAGTTATTAATTGAATGAACAATATTAATTATTAATCATTTATGACAAAGTAGCTACTCACATTAATAAGCTTTGTCTATAAATCATAAATGTACATTTTATTTTCTCTATTCTTCTAGTAATATTAGTAATCTCTTACAACCTTTATGGTTATATCTTTTGTTGGCATAATACAAAGTTCCTCTTGGTGTAGGAGCACCCTTCCAAGGGCTCCCATCATTCAATTTTGTTGTGTGAAGCACTTATTAAATGAAGTTTGTAATTACAATAAGAGCTAAGCCCATTTTGTGTGTCTAGGCCTAGGCTAGGTCCTAGAGTTTTAGTTGGTTTTTTTCAGTCTGCTAGTACTGTGGCTCGGGGCTTGTTGTCATCCTGAGATCATTGCTTGTTTAATGAGGTCATAGTCTTAAAATAAGGGTTTGGCAAGTTTTAGCACAAGTGTGCTTTGTAACAGACATAAGGATGGTCTTAAGAGTTGGTGTGAACAAAAGTGGCATGAGCAAGAAAAGTTGCTCCAAAAGTTGCTAGCAACTTTTCAAAGTTTCTTAGCAACTTTTCTCAAATAAGGTCTAAACCTTATTAAAGCGGCTCCAAGCCCTAATCAAGCTCCAATCCTGAGGTAAAGACTATAAATGAATTGAAAAACCCTAATGCAAGGGTTGGTAATGAATATGTACGGCTACTGTATGGAAAAACCAGTCTGAACGAAGTATTGTGTGTAACAGTCACTGTTTTATGGCTTGATTAGATGTGAATAGAGTGAAGTTTGGTGAATCTTTGCAGGGAACATTGTTATGTGTGTTTGATCTTTCATGTGTGTGTGCTAAGTTTAATTCTTTCAGGTTTTAGTGTTTATTTTGTTCATTTCTTTGCTTTAGACAGTCCGCTGCCAATTTGGAGAGACTTGAAGATGTAGGGCTATAACTCCTATTCCCACTATGGCCACACCATGGTTCTTTGGAATTTGGTAGTACAATCCCTACCTTGTATATATATGTCAGTAGGGCCCTAGAGTGTGAGTGCAACCATTTATTTGACCAAGCCTTAGGCGAGCTAAGGCAATGCCCGGCTAGGTAAGGTCAGCATTAGAAGTGCTCTAGAAGACAAGGAAATGAGTTTCAAAGAAAGCCCTTTGGAGGGAGCCAAGGAACATGAATGAAGACTATATGTTGTGGAGGAGAGAGCTTGAGAAATCCAAGAAGGGTGTTAAAGAAAGCCAAGAAGTCCTGTGACTCTGTGAAGCCCAAAAAACACTAAAAACCCTCATTCTTGGAGGAAGCATTGTATGGACAGATGGAGGCCCAAGACCCCAAAAATATTTGAGGGTTATGCATTTGTAGTGAAGTTCTTTTAGAACAGGAATTTTGATTCAGTGAAGAAAAGGGGCTAAGAGTCCTACAAAGCTGAAGGGAGGCCTAATTGAGCTCTTTCTAGTAGCCCTGATTTGTGAAGGAACTATACAATCGAGTGAGAACCCATCCTCACAAATACTTTGGAGATGCTTCAAATGTCCTAAAAAATCCCTGAAACTCAACACTTACCTTGTCAGAGCTTGGAAAGGTGTTTGAACCCTAAAAGACCCTTATAAGCCTATGTAAGGGATGGTGCTAGGAAGAAGTGCTTGGAAAGTTGCAAGAAGCTAAAGCTAGACTTGGTGGTCAGGTTAGGCTAGGTCAGGGTATCCTTGTTGAGAAGGGAATCCTATAGACCTTAATAGGTGTCAGGAGAACACTAGGATCCTAGTTGTGGATCAAAGGGCATAGACTAGCTAGTCTATCCTAACCTCCCCATCACCTCTACTTTGTGATAATAAACTATATACAAACATATGGATATGGCTTACCTTTCATGGATTGTTTTTTTGGGTGAAAGAATAAATCTTGATATATATAAATATATATATATATATATATATATATATATATATATATATATATATATATATATATATATATATATATATATATATATATATATATATATATATATATATATATATATATATATATATATATATATATATATATATATATATATATATATATATATATATATATATGCCCAAAATAAACCACGCAAAAAAGTAACAATTTTTTTTTATAATAAAGAGCAAGAAGGGAAGCCATGAGAGGGGCATCATGGCCAATCAGGTCATGTGGTGATCACACACACATTCCCTAAGTTGGCCAACCTCCCTCTACAACGTGGATGAGGTTGACCAACCCTAAGTGATGTGATCAAGGTGATCGATGACGTCAAAGGAGAATAAGTTTGGAAAAGTTTAGGATATGGTTCTATTACATAAGTGAGATGGTCACGAGAGTTAGATTACAGGTCTAGGATAAATACTAGATGTCATTTCCCCTAAGGTAAAACTTTCATCTAAGTGACATGTTGGCCAAGAGGCTAAAGTACTCGACATGCACATCCCGAATTCATATGAATATTAACTCCGTTAGGTGTAGTCCCATTATAAATTCATTTTTAAGATTCATTAATGTATAAATTTAATATTACGTTCATTTCATAATTTGATTCTTAATTTAACAATTTTTATTAATCATTGTTCAAGATTTCATTCCTCAAAAGTCTCGGGGTGTTATATAAGACTATACTAGATAACAATTTCTTAAAAGATATTTAGTATTTTCCACTAATAATTAGACTAGAATTATTAATATATAAAACTATTTAAATTTAAATCCTCTTAAGAAGGATGTAATTCACCTAACTATAAAATCCTAATTTAATTTAAAAACCAATTAAAATTGGCTACAACTATTAAAAAAAAAACTTATCTTAATTAAAATAAAACTTAATCAATTTATTAAAACTTAATAATAAAATTATAAATAAATCTAAATTAACATTAGCAATTCATTAAAGCATAATAATTAAATTTTAAATAAATAAAAAGTAAAATAAATAATAATTAAAAAAACTTAAAAAAAAAAGAATTAAATTAATTATTTTAAGTCCCCACAGGACTGGCGTGGCGGGGGCCACCGCTGTCGACAAAACTTTAAAAAAAAAGAATTAAATTAATTGTTTTAAGTCCCCACAGGACTGGCGTGGCGGGGGCCACCGCTGTCAACAGAGGTACCCTACCACTGCAAGGCCCGCCTTACAAAAGAATTATTATTCTTTTGTAATGCTGGCAATCTGCAATCTCATGGCTGGCCAATGATACAACTGTCTCAAATCGGCATGCAACTTCTTAACCCTGATGAGCTGCATAAGGTGCTATGTGAGCCTCAAGCACAATAAACTCTCACAACTCACCCGTAGAAGGTACATAGATGTGTCCCCTATGACGAAGTAGCACATCAAACTCCAGTGTATACTCTGTGAATCTCCCCCCAAGAGGTCTTTGAGAATGGATAAACTAACAATCCTCCTCATACAATCCATCCTCTAGCAAATGATGCAAAATGCACTCTCTTAGATCTATACTAGAAGTCATAAACAAGAGCTCATGTCGCCTCCTACTCAAGGCATCTACAACAACATTCTCCTCCCCCTTGATGTAATGAACATAAAAAATCATACTCACATAAGCACTCCATCCATCTCCTCTACCTAGCATTAATATTAGGCTACGTAAAAAATATATTGTAGGCTCTGGTGATCTGAATGAAGCTCAAATCGGTGACCTAGAAGGAAGTGTCACCATCTCACTAAAGCATGAACCATCGCCGCGAACTCTAGGTCATGAGTAGGGTAATTAAGCTCATGAGTCTTTAGCTTCCTAGACTTGAAAGCTATAGGTCGACCATCCTGCATAAGGATTGCTCTTAAACCATCCAACGAAGCATCGGTGCATACAACAAAGTCTGTCAAAGAATCGGCACTACTAAAATCGGTGCACTAGTGAGGGCTCTCTTGAGCTCCTAGAAAGCTCTCTCACACTTCTTTGTCCACTCATACTTCTTCCCCTTTCTTTGAAGGGAAGTGATGGGATGAGCTACTCTAGAAAATCCCGCCACAAAGCGTTTGTAATAACTTGCTAAGCCCATAAAACTCCTAACCTCAGTGACACTGGTGGGTGCTAGCCATTCCATAATGGCTCTAATATTCGATGGGTCCATGGAGATCCCATCATCGGATCCCATCACCGGATATAACATGACCAAGATAATGCACCTTAGATCTAAAGAAGGCACACTTTGACAAGATGCCATATAACTGATTCTCTCTCAAGCGCTATAAAATCTATATCAGATGCTCCTCATGCTCCTCCTCATTGCAAGAATATATCAAAATGTCATCAAGGAACACTACCACAAACTTATCCAAGAATGTATGAAATACTCCATTTATGAGGCTCATGAACACAACTAGAGCATTCGTGAGACCAAATGGCACCACTATGAACTCATAGTGACCATACCTCATATGAAAAAGAAGTCTTGTGGATATCACTCTCCATAATCCACAATGTATGGTATCCCGACTTTAGATCTATCTTTGAGAATACTCGGGCACCCTGAAACTGATCAAATAAATCATCAACCCTGGGGAGTGGGTATCGGTTCTTAATTGTTACCTTATTCAATTGTCGATAGTCAATGCACAACCTAAGTGATCCATCCATCTTCTTCACAAAAATCACTGGTGCACCCCAAGGTGATACACTAGGTCGAATATGTCTTTTCTCTAAGAGCTCTTCTAACTGAATCTTAAGCTCACCGAGCTCATGAGTGGTCATCCTATAAGGTGCTCTAGATATGGGCTCGACTTTTGGCACAAGGTCTATATGAAAATCTACTACCCTAGGTGGTGGCATACCAGGCAACTCAGAAGGAAAAATATCTGCAAACTCCTGAAGGATAGGATAATCTTCGAGTGAGGGTTCCTCCTCTGAATCCTCCTCTCTATCACTAATGGTGATGGAAAATAACTAGCATCCCTTTTCGCATGCACCGCCTAAGATGCATAGCGGAAATCATGCAAAGAGATACAAGTCTCTATACCCCAATTATCACCATAGGAATGCCTCGATCATCAATGCACTCAACTCTCTTCTGTCAACAATCCATCTTGGCGTTGTGGGCATATAGCTAATCCATGCCAAGGACTACATCGTAAGAACCTAGAGGGGTAATGCGGAGATCAGACATCGTGATTGTCTCCAACTTGAATCTGACAACTGCGAACTAAGGAACTAACTAACACCCTAGCTCCTGAGGCCAACTCGACCTCCCAACTGGACATCTTGTCTAACTACCCACCAGTCTGCAATGCTCCACTACATATGGATATATAAAGGAGTTTGTGGCTCCTGAATCAAACAAGATAGAAATACTAATACTCCAAATCATACCTGTGGCCTTTATGACCGTGGCCTGATGCTTGGCCTAGCGGTTATCAACCGCTGCAAATACCCTATGAGATCTGCCCAAATCACCTACTGTCAACTTTGATGTGGTTCCTCTCTAACTACCTATTGCTTCTCCCTATGGACACTCTCTAGCTAGGTGTCCCATACCACCACAAGTGTAACAAGGACCATGTGTCTGTATCTGAACTCCTTGAGGCCTAGACTGTTGCTGACCTCCAGTCCTACTAGATCCATTGTATCCACCCCTAGAGGACTTCTAAAGCCTAGTTGGTTGTGTGTAAGGGGCCTATGACCTTTGATCCTGCCTATGACCCTAAGACTATTACTGTTTGGGCTTAGAGCCCTGCTATCCCTAGGATGATTTCTACCTAGAGTCCTGTCATGGTCGCTGCTGTGATTGTTGACCCTTAAAGGATCCTGTTGAATGATTTTGATCCCCTTCCAAGGGGGTCTCTGCTATCATGACTGCTAGGAAGAGGGGTTTCGGTGCTGAGACCCTATCCCGAGACTCCTTTCTAGTACAAATATCCTCAGCTACAAGTATCGTTTCAACTATTTCTTTGAATGTGGTAGGAAAGGCTAGACGTACTATACCCTAAAGAGACATATTAAGTCCCTTAATGAAATGATGGATACACAGTTTATCATCCTTCATATAATCCACGTATGGAAGGAGCTCAAGAAACTAACTCTCATACTGGGTCACTATGAGGCCTCTTTGCTGGAGATCATGGAACTCCTCTATCTGTCTCTATTTGAAATGCTTGGAGAGGTATCTCTATCGAAAACAGGCCACAAAAGACTCCCAAGTGAGTGTGTCAATATCAATGCCACCCATGGCCTCCTCTTGCTTCCACCAAGTAGAGGCTCCTTCATGAAGGAGGTGAATGGCGAGTCTCGCCTTTAGATTGCTCCAGTAGGAATGCAATCCAAAGCACCAATGTAAGCTCAAAAGCCATGCCTCTGCTCCAACACCATCAGTAGCTCCTAAAAATAGAGGCGGCTAGAGTTGCAATAACTCCCTAATCTGATCCCCGATGTTGTGGGTCTCTCTCTCAACTGCATGAGCACCTAAGTCACGTGGGTGCTCTATCTGTTGTACTGACTCAGCCTCAAAATATGTGTGGCCCTCAGTTTGTCTAGGTGGAGGGCTCCTACTCCTTTCTCTAGTAGCTGTCATATGGCCCTCTAAGGGTTGCTGTTCTACCTACTACACCACGGGTGGTAATCTCTGTTGGATGATGCCTACTAGATTCTGCAATGCAACAAGAATATTTTGGTTTGGATTAGGAGGTGGCTCAGGTGGGGGAATTTGAGATTCTCTATGAACCTCGGCCTCCTGCTCCCTATCTGTATGTACTGAAGGGGTACACCTACACCCTCGTACACGCCTATGACCATTGCACGTGACGACATGCATCCTACACAATACTTATAAGTTATAAGTGAAACGTGAAGGGTTTAAGGTCCTAGTGTTGAAAACTGTGCTCTGATACCAAATGTCATGCCCAAAATAAACCATGCAAAACATAACAAATTTTTTTAATAATAAAGAGCAAGAAGGGAAGCCATGCGAGGGGCATCATGGCCAATCAGGTCATGTGGTGATTACACACACATGCCCTAAGTTGGCCAACCTCCCTCTACAACACAGATGGGGTTAACCAACCCTAAGTGATATGATCAAGGCGATCGATGACGTCAGAGGAGAATAAGTTTGGAAAAGTTCAAGATATGGTTCTATTACATAAGTGAGATGGTCACAAGAGTTAGATTACAGGTCTAGGATAAATACTAGACATCATTTCCCCTAAGGTAAAACTTTCATCTAAGTGACATGTTGGCCAAGAGGCTAAAGTACTCGACATGTACATCCTAAATTCATATGAATATTAACTCCATTAAGTGTAGTCCCATTATAAATTCATTTTTAAGATTCATTAACGTATAAATTTAATATTATGTTTGTTTCATAATCTGATTCTTAAATTAACAATGTTTATTAATCATCGTTCAAG
>BSBK01005011.1:412500-525244 GCA_027943335.1 Chamaecyparis obtusa
ACTATAGTTTAATATAATATTATGATTTTACTTATATAATTTTTACAAAATAAAAATTTATTAATATCAAATAGGCCAAATATATTCCATATAAAATACATACATGTTCTTGGTATTTTGCATGGCATATATATACTTGGAATGCAAAATTGTCTCAATATATGCATTTTGTTAATGTAAATGTGAATTTTATGTGTAGATGTATCATACATAAATGCATACAAGTATTATAGTCTTTTCACAACTACAACAAATAGATCAAACTACATTAAGCACTACCAAAAGTAATAAGAGAATTACAAAATGAATAAATATATATTCTATCCAAAAATCATTTACTTTTACTATAACTTGGAATTAATCACCAAGAATTGCAATCCAAATGACAAAGGAAAAAAAAAGCGATATTATTTTTTTCAAATCTTATCGTTTTTCTAGCATTCTACCTAAATATAGCATTTGCAATTCTATCAAACCAAACAACACAAAATAATATGCAATCAATCACAATGATCAATTCTAATACACGTTTCAAGCTTTGCAATACAATCGCCACTCTTACCTTACCCAAAATTTCTACATATACAGTTAGATGCTAAAAAAGGAGCTTCCCCAAATACAAATTTCACTCACACCATTTTCCTCTTAACAAAGCCAATAGTAAAGCAAATTAAAAATGCTAACAATATTGCTCCCACAAATATTAAATTTGAGATACAAATTCAGTCTTCATGTTCTCATCTATAAACCTTATCGTAATTGAATTTCTTCTCACCATACTTGGAATTAATCCTCATCAATTGCAATTCACTGTCAAACAATATATACGATTTTCTATATCAATATGTACAATCTCCTTCAAATCACAATCCAAACATAATCAATATTCTATTTCGACTATAATATATATGTGCCAAACTCTTCACAAGTAAACACTAATGACCATATATGCTTATTTTATTTCTTGAATATTTGATGCTCACCTTATAATCAAGATTATGTTTAGAGGTCACAAGATATCTTGACAATTCTCAATGCACTCTAATAATACGTCTAAAGTTCTCCATGTTTCCCTCTCCCCTTCAAAAACACTTTTAAAATGTCATTGAAGTTGTTCTTCCTCCTTTACTCTTTACTTTTCGTTCCTACTATGCTAACACCTCGAACAAAAATAACCTAGAGGCAGGAACTTGATGCTTTGCATCTTGTTTTCTTTTTAGCAATTTAAAACTCTCAAAGTCTATAAGATCACGATCTTAGGTGAATAAATCAACATAAGTGGTAATATGCTAAGATTAACCAATTCAGGGTGTGTAAATAGCTTAGGACAACATGTGTTGAAGTAAATTGATGTGTATCTTGTAAATACAACAATGTTATTGTTGAAATAGATATAGAAGTCGATTTCATTGAACCACAACTAGGGTTGACACAAATACCACAAAGGCATAGGCTAAGGACATCAATTCCTTTTTTATGAACTTTATTATACTCTTCCCCACATTTGCACCAAATTAGAAATCCTGTACCTTGCTTATTAGCTAAACTTAGTAGCGACTTCTAGAATGATACTTGAGTTAGGAAGTACACTCTACAAATAAGAGTAAGCAGCCATATCATATGATCTAGCTGAATTTCTAATAGATTTCAAGAGCTAAATTGAAAATCCTATAACTTTCTTATTAGCTAGACTTAGTAACTACTTCTAGAACGATAGGAGCTAAGAAGTGTGCTCTAAAAATAAGAGTAATAAACCATATCATATGATCTAGCCAACTTTCCAATAAATGTCAAGAGATAGCCATTTTTACTAGGTTTAGACGGTTTTTTCCTACTAGTATACAAGTAATAAATGTTGTTATCTACTCATCCTGTAGGAATTTAGTATGGGTAGTGATGTGAATATGAATTAGAACTAACATGTATTATAATAATATTTTTCTTGATTTGTGTGTTTTATATAGATATATTAAGTGTCATGTAGTACGTTGTTGTTGATGCAAGCAAGTAGTATGAAATATATGTGTTGTGATCATAATTGATTATGAACCAACCTAGCCACAGTTTGTTTGGTTCATTTGCACATTTGTTTACTAACTGTTTGTGGATCCCATTAGCTATTTGGCCTTGTGGATATTATTAAAAAATATTTGTTTATTCATTCATTCATCATACCATTGCACTTAAGGACACGCACGCGGGGCGCGCGCGCGCGCGCACACACACACACACAGAGAGATGTAACTATCATATTTTTTTGATTATAAGTACATTCTTATTTTTATAATCTTTTTTTTTTTAATGTGATAAGCTTTATATAAAGTGTCATGTAGTACGTCCCATTGTTGGTGATGCAAGCAAGTATGAGATATATGTGTTGTGATCATAATTGATTATGAACGAGCCTAACCATAGTATGTTTGGTTCATTTGCACATTTGTTTGCTAACTATTTGTAGATCCCATAAGTTATTTGGCCTTGTGGACATTATTAAAAAATATTTGCTTATTCATTCATTCATCATAGCATTGCACTTAAGGAGACAAACAAACTATATTATATATATATGTGTGTGTGTGTGTGTGTGTACATGAAGAGAGAGATGTGTAATTACCATAGTTTTGTGATTATAAGTACCTTTTTATTTTTTATAATTTTTTTAGAATGTGACGAACATTCCAAATTAAAGATTTTCACTTCAAAATTCTTTAATGTCAACAAATTAATACCATATATTTATATATAACATTTGCATTTAAAAAAAGAAAATTCAATCCAAAACTATTCCCTCTACGGATACACGGATTAGACTAGAGGAACACACACTATGCACAAAATGGACGCTTAATAGCCTCAAAATTGCCTTTGCCTTTCATGCATTGCTCCATTATATGCTAAAAATGATGACGTTCAATCAATACAATCATCATTGATATACTCATTATACACAAATATAATTGGTAGGAGTACATTCTTTATACTTCAAATATATTTTGAAAAATATTTCGCGAATACAATTGACAACAATCACATCCTATATAAAACATGTTGATTATTAAAAATTCCCCCAAAACCCGAATTACGATGTTACAACAACTCACAACTCCTCAATATAAATGACAAATTTCTCTTCCAAACGCCATTACACCAGAAATATGAGCAGGTTCTGATATTAGTCCTGATCCCCATTACAAACAAATTAAAGGATGGATTCTTTTGAAGGATGCGCCAGACTACTGAAAATGGAGGTCGATGTGCCTCTTCTTTTAAATGGACATGGATGTGGATGTGGATGTGGATGCACCTTCTTGCCTTGATTTTCGGGATGAGGACTCATGCGAGTGAATTGGTTTTAAATCTGTTGATATGAAACCGGGCCGCGAGATAGACTTTTCTCTGAAGGTGTGGCCTTCGGACAGCATTTTTACAACTTGAGACATAGTGGGCCTGGCTTTGGGTAAAGCCTGAGTGCACAAAAGAGCGACTTTGATGAACAGCAACGCTTCTTCCTCTGAGTACTCCTCTAACCTTGGATCCACCAACTCTAGCAGTCTGTTTTCCTCATATAAATTCCACGTCTGTAAAACAATTGTACCAGGATGATAATTCATAAATCCTTTGCATTCTAGATCATGAAAGCCTTATCAGAGAAGAAGTATACAGAATCTCCAAACGCAGACTTTATGAATCTTGGATAACTGTTTCTCCTCTAAATTCGTCTTGCAATTACAGGTTTTACTTGCAGGTATGTTGCCATTTTATTATAGAAATGAAATTGATTTAGGGGTTTTAGACCCTGTTACCAATTCTATACATTATTTAACAAAAAAATGCCGAAACCAGGGATGAGGTTCTGTCTAAATGAGCAACTAGCAAAACATAAATTTTGGCTCTTGCACTTTACTGACTTAAACATTCACGCATTCATGCCAATACTGATAGGTAGTTTTAGAAGCATAATGTGTGCTTGTGTTATAAGGTTGCTAATGCTAGCGAAATTTTCCTCCAGTTACCACCATTTATTTATTTATTTACGTATCTAAAAATAAATGAAACTGACATGAGTACTTAACCCAATTTGCCAAGAAAAAATTGAGGGATGCAACTTGTTATAGAAAAGTTTGTAAATCTTTCTATATAAAAAACAAGGAATACTGCATCACATATTGATATTTGTTGAAACACAGATAAATTGATTGTTTGCGTTGATAAATTTTGGTGAAGTGAGTTTATATATATTTTATTATAAAAAATAGAATGTTTTCTAGAGACTTGTTTAATTAAAAATATAATTAGTTATAAACCAAAGCTATTAATTCTCTTTTTCGATGCATGATACGCAGGGCAAGGGATTTAATAGTTGAGGGCATTTTAATAGCTGACATAGTATTTATAGATTTAAAGATAATTTTTTTAAATAGTCGAATATGAAGGTTATTAGCTTGATCAATATTATTGATAAGTGAATGAAACATACTTATTTGATCTCAAAAGCAACAATATATGACCAAACATTTAAGTATAGGTCTAATGTCTTTTATGGCACCTCAACAAAAGCATGCCATGCTATATGACATTATTTTGAAGATGTGAATTTTAAATCTTGTTAGTTTTAAGCAGTGAATTTGCCAAACAAGCTGTCATAAAAATTCAAGTCATTCAAATTGTCACACATGATTTTGGGAGGCAGAGAATTAGGAAGCACAATTACATGAAGTTAAGAGTACAAAACTTCTAGACTCCCTCCCTTAAATTTTTGTTATCATGAGAAATATGAAGCTTATAAATATCCTCTATAGTGAAAAATGGCATGATAATTGCCATTAACTCTCATGCCTCATTTGAATGTAGGTCTTGGAATTATGATCTTTCCTAAAAAGTGTATAAGTTGGAATAAAACTGTTATTATGGATGCCATGTTGTTTTTTATTGACGCTTTGTACATGTCTCAAATATGGGTTTGGCATGTTGATTGCTTGGTTGACAACTCTACTCACTCCATTTCTTTATTTAGGTTGAAAGTCTTGCTAAAATGGTCAAGTAATAAAATGCTCTGTTATAGGCTCAATTTTAGCGGAGTCTGAATCCATTCCTAGTAAGTGAAACATTAAATAAAAAAAATCCATAATTAAGTGTGATGAATATTTCTTTGTTAAAGTTCCTTTGATCTGATCTTGACCCTTAGGTGCCCTATCTCAACCTTTTGTATGAATTCTTTACAAAAATATTCGGATTTACAATTGCATCTGAGCAAGAGCCTATAATTTCATGTTCATTTTATAAGCCTGATTATATTTTAAGTTTCTTGGTACATAGGATCTAGCCCTTGAACTCAGTTTGAATCAAATTCAAGCTGAGTTACCGGGTTCCCCTGTTTGAGGCCAGGATCAGGTTCCATTCTGGTCAGGTTCTGGTTCCGGTCTGGTTCTCCTCGGGCTGCACCCAGGTTCCGTGTTGTTCAAGCTCTGCCAAACCACAGGGAACCTGAGTATCTGGGCCGCATATGCTGAACCCACAGGGAACCCGTGTGCGGCCAAACCCAGGTGCACCTATGGCTGTGGATGCCAAAAAATGAGCCCCACATGCCTTAAGAAAACTATTTTTGCGCCCTAAAAAATCTTTTTGCAAATACATTTTGAGACTTTTACATATTATGAATATTATATATGAGGTATTTTATTTATAATTTTATTGGCAATTATAGATTTATGAGTATCATGCTTCTAACTTATTATTATAATATGTTTGAACATGTATGATGTTTATATAAATTTATAATATCAATATGTGTGTGTGTGTACACGGAAGAACCCAAACTTGAACCCACGGAATTTTCTTTTTTTTGCTGAACCCACGTACCCGAAGTATCAGAACCAGAATCGGCAACTTAGAATCCAGGCTTTAGTAACCCTTGAATGGATGTTGTTTTGTCCTACTATACACGTGTTTCACCAAATCCTAACTTGTGTACTTATATATTGTTCCTAGAATACAAGGATTTATGGTTATTGGTTACAATCAAATCTAACTTTTAGCATTTGCTTCCAACTGTTACTATAGTAAACAAAAAGTAAAGATAGACCTATAGAATTGGACAATCTCAAAGTGGCACACCTCCCCTTATTCATTGTCTTCCACATATGAATGCATTACATATCACAAATAACTATGAATAATTGGGTACAACAACCTAGTCATTGACTAATTATAAGATAGCAAAAGTGATTATTTAAGTACATACTAGGAACTTGGTATTCTGACTGGGTGTTAAGTGTATACTTTAGAATTAGATACAAGCAGTTAAGTGTTCTAGAACACTTCCTTAATCTTGCCATGAATCAACTGTACGCAGTCAATCATTCTCAATTAGAACTGGTAAGAAATGAAGAGGTATAATGCTTCAATATATGTGGTACGTTCATGCTGATGGTCATGGGTCCTGAACTCTAAAAATGTCCATGCCCAATATCTCTAGTTTGCAATTGTATTTGATGCAGATTGACTCTAAAATGTTGCAAATCTTGGGTACTACAATATTGGTAATCATGAGTCCATTCATGTTCATTATAAACAAACTCTCTATCCTTTCCAGGTGAAAGCAAAATATGCATTGTCATAGTGGATTACTTATACTGTAAGTCATAAGTATACATGAACTCAGCCAATCTCTGCAATATTAGATTACCCATGTTTCATCCTAGTTGAGAGTCTATATAAAAAGGCTCTCTATGGAAGATGAGTCTCCTCTAAGTGCTCCAATCACATTGAGATCAAAGTGTTTGATCATTCAATCAAGCTATATTGATAGGTCCCTTAACTATCATTCTGGTGCTCTCTATACATGTCAATGACTCATGAACTGGTAAAGTTGACACATAGAAAGCTTCTCATAGTAGAAAAACTGCATCATTAATTATTTCAATTTTCAATGTACCATACTCTGCAAATAAACCAGCTGTCACTATTTGGAATTTCACCAACAATCTCTGTCTCTTCATGACAACTCTGCATCAATTCTAATCCTGAATTTGTTAGCCTATGTATGTGTCCTATAGCCATGTCTGAAAATCAATTTAATAATGTAGGTCATAATATGGTGTATCAACACAATATCAAAGGATCTCAATGGAGAAAAATTGGTTATACAGAGTACTAAATTATGACAATGTGCATGTATGTGCTATAACCTCTAATCTCTTTCAATTGATGAAGCTAGACAATTTAAGATTTCTAACAATATGAAGTATTCCAAACAATGATATCTCCTGCAAATGATTCAAGTAATCATGTGCAGTGGATCAAAACAAACTCTGACAGTGTTAGAACTCAACAATAGTACTATCGAAATAAATAGAAGTACATAGACAGCTAAAAATTTTCAATGACATTGTGAATTTTTTTACCTCTAACTTGGTACTTGTGTATATCCCCAGGACACCACCTAACAGTCAGGCCTTTCTGTATCTAAAATTTGAAGTTTTCTGCACGTTCTAAAATTTTAGGTTACATTGAATACGATATACTCCTTGTGCATATCTAAGGGGCTATCTAACAATCAGGCCTTCTTATATCACAAATTTCAGATTGTTCAGCCGTTGATATACTTCTTGTGTGTATTGTAGACACCATCTAATGGTTAGGTCTTCTTGAATTTAAAATTTTCTGCATGTTTTCATTTCACCTTACTCAACATTGAATATATTCCTTGTGTATATTTAACATTTCATCAGATAATTAGGTCTTTTGCATTTCTGATTTTTTGGTTTGTTTCCATAATTTCATGTTTCTACTATGTCATCTCACTAAAGCCAAGATATGCATCAATATGGGCATTTATAAAATTCAGGTTATTGACAGAGGCATACTTTTGCTCCAAAATGACCAAGCAATATATTGTTTAAAAAAAGTTACTGTCAAAATCTGCAATTAATTGTCTTCTGATAATTTTCTGGCTTTCAAGTTGTTAACACTATAGCCTTTACGGCTAAGATCAACATTATGCCTAATTGTTTATTGCATAAATAAGGACAATTGATAAAATAATAATATAATATATTGGGCAAATATATTTATTATTATTACCCTTTAATTAAATCAATATATATATATATAAGTGCGATTTTCTTAATAATAATAAATATAGGATATTTATTGTTATTAATTAAATACTTGGGAGGACCCAAAGTCGGCTACCTCTGGGAGGTAGAGTTTAGACATTAAAACACATATATATATGGATCGATTCCTTGGAGGTAAGACACCAAAAACATAATGTTTGTTCTTCCTCCCGAGAATCCAAAGAAGGTGAATTATCCCTGCATTATAGAGCGAAATTCAGCAGTGAATTGGAGCGAATTATTTCAGGCATTCATCAGCAAATATTTACTTGGAGTCCGAATTGATACAAATCTGGCGTGCGATTGAAGGGCAAATTCTTGGACAGAATTCGCATGCCTTGGGGTTCGAATTAAACACTTTAGAGGGTTGCGATTTTGACCTGTGTAGGAGCATTTTCTACAACACATCAATACAGGAGTTTCAGGTCTAAAACAAGGGCAGACTTATCAAGATAAATTGGTGTACAAAATTGGTACCATCTTTCCACCTTTCTTTGTCAATTTTGTTTCTATATTGTTTCAGTTTTAAAAGCTATCTATAGATTGTATTTTTCCTTGCATAAATGTGAAAATATCAACACAATTGTCTGCCACAAAAATTGACTCTCATTTCTCATTGTTGTTAATCTACTACAACTTACAGACTATTGATCATAATAGTGGTAGATTTTTTTTGTACCAATTTCTTTGCTGAACAGTTCAACTCATTCCCCACACTCCACAAAAAAACCTGATTTGGCTTGGTTGCTCACCTAAGAGCTACACAAACAAAGACTGAAGGAATGCTGCATTTTAACTTCTGCTTGTGCAGTAAAGATAGTCATGTTCCAAGAATTCATGGGACAACAATTGACCACTACTTCAATTTCTTCAATCAGCACGAATTCCCAACTTGCTTTTAGGTTGGACTCCAATATATTGAGTCCTCATTTTGATTGATTAGTCATTAAGGGAAAATTCAATGTTTATATTCTCTGTCCCGGGTTCACCTGCTTTCTGGCCTGATTGGGTCCAGTTCGCACCGGATCTGGGTACCAATTCAGTTTGTCTGCAGGTCCAGTGAAATTGCTGCAATGGAAGAAAAATTGATACAAAAATATGCAAATGTAAGGTATCCGCCAAGAAGGTGGGATATAAAATATTACTGCCTGTAGCAGAGTGGATGAAATGCAAACACTCTTCCCTTAAACAATCGCAAGAGGTTGTCACTTAACATTTTGATCTTTTTTCTTTATTTTTAGTTTTAGGTTTTCTTTTCATTTTTATTTTTCTTTTGTGTGTTTTCTAAAACTGGCATATTAAAAATGATCAAGATCACTATTGTTTTTAATTTTAGTATATGCTAAAGTTTAATATTTTAAAATATTTAATTTAGATTCTTAAATAATAAGTATATTAATTTGAATATATTTAGTATTTATAGTATTTATATTCTAATTTTTTTAATTTATATAAGGCGAATTTAATTATGATTTTTCTTCTGATTTTTGCATGCATTTTGTGCTAATGAACCCAAACGAATCCAACCCCCCCCCCCAAAAAAAAAAAAAATAGCCGAGATGGCAAACCAAATCCTCAAACCTGAACCTGAACCAGCAACTTAACTTATGTTCACAATTTGGAGGTGTAGTTTGAAATGCTATTGCATCCCTCAGAGTCAAAACCACAATGAATCACAATAGTGAAGGTTTATTTGAAAAATCAAGTTGTCCCCTTGTGGTAATCTCATGCCCAACTTCTAGAGGTGATAAACCAACAAGAAATTTATACTTGGATAGATTTCAAGGCAGCTGTTTGGGCACCGTATTATCCCCATGAAGAGCTATTGGTGTAATGGCTTCATCTTCACCAATGATTGGCCAACTAGTTCCACAATAGATAGAGTAGTTAAACTGTCTGTCCATCAAGTTAAAAGTATAGGATGTCAATGAGGTATCTTCATAATGCACTACTGTTCAGCCTTGCATGCTAGCCTTGGTCACTTGCACAACACTATAAAACTTTGCATGCAGCTTCTAACATGACACATCACCCACATAATTCTAGGAACCATGCTGTGCAAATGTGCACAACTCCCTACATCATGCGCCATCCATCCAGCCTGAAAAACTATGTCATACAGCCACACAACTTCTTGCTTGATGCATAACTCATGTTACTCTAGGAACCATACAGTGTAGTACAAAAGACATTCTAACTTTTGTGCAACCCTTTTTTAATGTGCCACTCGCACAATGCCAAGGATCATGCCACACAACTTGGAAGACAACTCTAACTGAGTTTTGCATCACATCTATGCCTATATGCTAAGTTGCTGAATCGTGGGACTTTTTTTGGCGATTTTGGGTACGAAATGTACCGGAATCAGATTCTGAAACAAATCTCTTGTGGGTACACATCTGGGATTTGTATTTTTAAATGTCGAAATGTTTAGTGATTCTAGTTTGATCTTTTAGATATTTTTAAGACCTACATTGCTGATTAGCGAACTCTGAACTTATATATCATGAGATTCTAGCTTGATCTTTATGATACTGAAACCTGAATTTAAATTAGAATGATATGTTTCAAAATTTGAAATTTGTAATTGTTTTGTTTAGCATATGTATTGGTATATGGCATTCTAAACTTAATTCTATTTTTAGTTGCATATATATAAATATATCACACACACACACACATATCTGTGTGTATGAATGAATGTGCCAAAAACATATCCAACCTCCCAAAAAATTCTGCCGTACCAGCATTTTGTACCCACATACCCGTACCTGTTCCCATTCCCGATTCGGCAACTTAGCCTATATGTGTTGCTGCATGTATGCATACAGTCCATAGCCTACTGCAGTATCATGTCCAACACCTTAAAACATGTGCAACATTTTAGTTCATGCAAGTAATCATCAGGCACAACTTCTAGATTTGTTTCATGACAAGACACCTATTAGCATGAGAAGCAATCAGCACACACAGGAGTTCAATTGTCACAACTGTTTAATTTTCATAGGTTTGCGAATCTGCAAGTACATATTTGTAACATTAGTTAGAGATAGACATAGGATAGATAGGAGAAAGTACCAGCCATACATCTGCCTCAAGAGTATGAAATATATAGAATGCAATGTGCATGAATTAATAAAACATATGTTTCAGTTTTAGTATTCTTCTTCATTGTCTATATCCTTGTTTCTTTATTGTTTTGGCACACCTACAACAGATCCAAAACCTCATTTAGAGCACTGCCCTCTGGATAACCTATGATCCAAATCATATCTTGCAACAGATTTGTCTCTAGGTTGTTTTCTCACCTTCAATAGCATTTAGAGCTCTAAGCCATCGCTTCCTTGTAGCAAGCTTTCCAAGCCTACTTTGAAGGTGGAAGGTACACAAAAAAAAGCACAACCAAAGACAAGTTAATATTTTCTTCTCCAACAAAGAGTTATTCTTCATCTTTAATGCTTGCCTTGTTCTCCATACAGCTTGATCATCATCCAAGAAGGGCATTCTTTTCCAAATGGATCTATTAAGGGCTGAACCCTCTAATATGGAAAGGAAATGAAGTATTGTGCTTACAACAAGGACACATGACATTCTATCAATGAATTTCAGGGCCTCAAATCAAATATGGCAAACCTTTCTTGCCAAGAAGACTTCACAATGTAAACTTTTTGATTTATTTAGGTAACAAATTCCAACACTTTTAATCCTTAGCAATATCTCACAAACAAAGACTATTTTGTCAACAGTAGGGAAGTTCTATTCACTCATAATCTAAGTTATCCAATCCTTGCATTTAGCCCCAGATCTTGATTCTGGTGCGATTCTGATTTTGATTCCTTTCGGATTCCACCCGGATTCTGATTGGGCATCTAGATTCCTTGTGGGTTCTCTAAGTTACCAGATCCCGATTCCGACAGAATTCTGATTCTGATTCCTTTAGGATCTGGCTGGGCATCCAGATTCCCTGTAGGTTCTGCAGAGCAGAACCCTTAGGGAATCTAGATGCTCAACCAGAACCTTGCTAGAATCCGGATAGAATTCAGAGGAATCCACGGGCATCCAAGGTTGTGGGTGCCCAAAAATGGGCCCCACATGCCATTTTTTAATTTTATTTTTAAATCTATAAAGCATCTAAACCCTAATTTTCGACCAATAAAGCATGCATTTGGTCATTTGATGATCATTCATTCATCTTTCAAGCATTTTTCACCATTTTTGCTTTGTTGTACAGCTGTAGCATTTTTCTTCAAAGATGAATCTGGATATTAAATATGAAATATGGCTTGTAATTTAAATTTTCATTGTGTAATGACATTTTGAGACTTTTGAAAAGTATGAATATGATATATAAGGTATTTTATTTATAATTTTATTGACAATTATGGATTTATGAGTATCACGCTTATAACTTCTTATTATTATTATTATATGTTTGAAGTTGAACCAATGATGAATGAACATTGTACATGTTACATGCATGAATCTATGAATATACATACATACATACATACATGCATGCATGCATGCATGTATGTATATTCATAGATTCATACATGTATATATATACCTGCGGTACCAGAACCCACCCAAAAAAAACTTGCCAAATCTGAATCAGAACCAGGATCAGCAACTTAGCTCATAATTGTCAAATCAATTATGGATTTGTAGAGCTTATCCTTAGCAATGGCAGCAAAAAAAACTTGATTTAATGGATGTTGTTAGATGATCTGCAGTTGCCAATTTTAACACACCCACAACCCACTTGATTGTGACTTGTAAGAGTTCCATCAAATTTGCTACTAAGCCATTCCAGAGTACAGTTGATTGTGATGTTACTCCGTTGAATCCCTATAATTAAAAAGTTGAAACACCTTATCAATATGACTACAAGGTCATATTTGATGACTTTTGCAAGAACTAACAGTACATGAGGAAAGTAAAGTGCATAAAACCTATGTAGCCGGATTCATGCCCAGCACCCCCGATCCGGGTCCGGGTCCGGATTCATGGACCGGTCCGCGCCGGATCCGGGCAGGGTTTGTTGACTCACTTGTGGGTCCGTCCGAACCCGTGATCTTGGGGATCCAGACAGACCCTCAGGTCTGTGCATGGACCCTGCCTAGATTCGGCGCGGACCCGGGGGAATCCATGCGAGTCCTTGAGGACCCTGTGTGAATCCGCGAGAATCCCCAAGGACCCACGGGTCTAAGTGTCAATAAATTTGATGTTTGATGAAATGAAAACTTTAGTCTTTCATGATTGATGAACCATTGAACATTGAATCATGTTTCAAACTTTAATGAACTATATTTTGAGTTGTCATTTTGTAATTCAGTAATTCAATGTGCTGATTTTCTTTAGAATCATCAACATAGAATCATAGATCAATGATCAAGCATCATAGATTCATAGTATGAAATGATTTAGTTTTAGAATTATGTATATTTCTCTTATATTTTTGGATATATAATGCATATATATATATATATATATATATATACACACACACACACACACACATGAATCCATAATTGGAAATTTTTTTTTTTCACGAATCCACGAACCAGATTCTCAAACCCGAATCCGTCCCCGAATCTGAACCGGCAACTTAGCATAAAACCATTCCTTCCTCTATTAGTTCTTCATTCTCTAGTAGACAAGTAATAAAAAAAGGGTAATCTGCACAGGTTTCTCACTATTTGCATCATTTAGGATGCCAAGGTAAACAATGCTGGCAAGCTTTGTCCTAAAGCAATCAAATCTCTTGTTGATGCATATTTTGATATACTTGATGAGCTTAAATGGATCCCTCCTTTGATGGTCATTCTATATTCTGTTGAGCTAGCATCAAGTTGTCAATCATCCTAATGACTGCCTTACTGCACTACACCCATTGATAGCGCTAAGCAGGGGAGACAAATCAAGAAGATGCTCAAAGAGGGCAGGATCCAAATTAACACATATCTTTGCAGATTCCCTTCATCATTTCAAAGAAAGAGGATAATAAGTGAAAAATAGTCACAAATTATTATTCTTTTGTAATGTCCCCTATTAGTTTGTAACCTTGGATCTCTCTAGCCTACTTATCATGCTTGTAATTCATATAGATCTATTCAGTATTTCAATTTAAATAGAATTTATATTTCCTCTTATGACTATATTGATGGTTCCATTTCCAACTTATTACCCTGTCGAATTGGATAGGAAGACTTTAGGATGTGACCAAGGCGCTTAGAGACCATTGCCAATAGGCTCCCTCAAGGTTTAAAGGTCCAAGCCCAAACTATTGGGACGCTGACCCCCACCCTATTTTGGGACAGAAGCTATTGGTGGGATTTACACAAGCTCTCCTTGAAGACATCCTTATATTCCTTCCTTCCAGTCCGGTAGGTGAAAAATCGGAGTGTGTATATATATATATCAATTTGCTATGAATATATATATTTATTGTATATAATCCTGATTGTATTATTATTACTATATATATATCTATAACAACATATGGGTTCTTGGCCCATTGAAGAATGCAGCTATAATATCTGTAATTTAGTATTAATTCATAGATTAGATACAGCATATTAGTATGCTATCATTCGATACTTTGTTAGCCATATGTACTGTCTTTTAATGAGTGCAGATGATATGTAGTCTATACTGAATATAAATAATTATTTCCTTATTGATCCTCCATGTGATCATTATGAAATATATTAATAATTCTTCTATTCTTATCTTCCCCTCTTCGATGGTTGCTGAAGTATGACTAATGACATTCTTATATCTTTGATCACAACTATTCATAGCGATAAGACACCTCCTTTCGCATCGTCCCTCTTCATGACATCACCAATTAGTTTATAATGACTAATCAATGGTTAACATTAACTTTTCTCATTTCAATCCCGCTGTCACTCACTTAATAAGATTCGTTTGTTTTATTGATTCGTAATGGTTAACAAATGATCTTTTACTATGCTGTTTTAAACGATGATCAGACATTTATCCATATCAATCGCTATCTCCCATTATATTGATCTACTTGTTTTATACTTCGTATTGTTGATGTTTATGATCAACATCATTGACTTGCTAATTACTGTCTTTTTGGTTGATGATATTGGATTAAGGAAGACCAGTTGTAAGTCTTTTAACTTTTAATCATTGCGTAAGTGTTATATGGGAGTATCGACAATGTTCCCTTTGATTATAATATATCGATTACTAATCACAGAGGATACATGGTTGATGCTGTTATGTACCATCATTTGTTTAGCGGCCATAGTGAATAACTAATACTTGCTATTTCATGCTCGATAGGCTTGGAGACTTTGATATACACAGACTGCTCCTCATGTCAACGGCCTTTGACTACTTCATAGATTATTAATCGTATCCCTTTGGCATTCGAGTATATAGGTCTTCACCGCCAATGATTCATCATTCTTTGTTACAGAGTCATATTGGGTATGGTGCTATTATATTTATTCCTTTAAATATTATTATTAAGTTAATATTTATGTATTTAGTCATTTATGAATATTGTTTGTTAATTAATTATTCATTTAGCCTTTAATAATATATATGTATAATTGATATATTCATCGATTTAATTAATAATACACTTTTAATTATTAATTAATAATTATTTATTTATTTATCAAATTCTTATTACAGACAGGGATATCACATCTTTCAACAAAATCATTGTGAGGAACTGATAACCACCTCCCAGGATTGATGATCATTTCAACAGTATTCAACTAGCTCGAAGGTGCCTAGTAATACACTAAGCTTGATTTCTGGATATCATCAAATCCACATGGAGCCCTTTGATGCGTGGACTCTTTAAAGACCATATTTGGACTCTACTTGTTGTTGGTCGTTCCTTTTGGCCTCATCAATGCCCTCGTGAGATTCATGTATATTATATATCACGTTTCTTAACATATTGGTAAATTTTTGTTTGAATTGATGACATCTTGGTCTAGAGAAAGTCCTATGATGACTGCTTGGTCAGTACACTAATAATTCTGTGATATTTATCTTCATCATCATCTCCAAGCAAGGATGTAGAAATCATTGTTTGGTCAAACCTTGATCAAGTATTTGGGATTCCTCATTCACGTCCATGGAATACAGGCAGACCTACATGTGTCATAAAATAAAGGTCCTTCATGAGTAGTCCATTTCATCAAACAATTCACTTCCAAAGAGCTTTCTATGAGGAATGGACTTCTTTTGAGAGCTCATTCAGATCTACTTGCCTTTTGTCTGTCCTCTTCATCAAGTCACCAGTCAAATGAATCTTAGTTGGAGCTCATAGCCCACTAAAGTTTTTTCTCATTTCAAATAGGCTTTTTTCTCTACTCCATGTCTTGCTTTCTCTTGCAATAAGCATTTGAAGTTGAAATTGATGATTTCTGATATGAAATAAGAACAACATTTAAGAAGGGAGGCAATTTGTTGGTGTATCACTATGCTGCATTGTCAAAAGCCAAGTTCAATTACAGCACACATGACAAAGAATTTTATGCTTTGATCCAAGTAAATTAGTAATCAAGTGGCGGTGTCATTATACTCTCAAAATGGGTGTCATTGTGGAATCTGGATATTAATCACCAACCTTTCATTTTTTTCGACTCTCAATCTGAGGGGTGACTGACAGGAACCAAGCAAACAAATACCAGAACCAGCCAAATCCCTGTCATCTATAGGCTTCAACAAAACGAATTTTTGAAGTGAGCATCTTATATTTAACAATTTTTTTGGTGATAAAATTAATGAGGTGTAGAGAAGGTAGCAGATTTTCTTAGTCATCCTCCCAAGTAGATACCTTCTTGGATACTTGATGTGCAACATATAATGAGCGGGAATCTCTTTAGTCCATTAATATTCAATTTGGCATAATTGTTCAAGCTTAACGATATTCACTGCGGTGAACCAAATATCTCCTCCTTGACCACAGTTTTTGGGATGGTTTGTTATATAAATTCACTCAAATTTGCATTCCCACTGGTCTTTGCTAATTTTTTTGAAAGGAAGATTGCTCATTCTCCCATAGTTTTAAAACTCAAGCTTGATAAAATATTGACAGCTCAAAATTATGCCTCAAACATTAAACTTGCCAAAATTCAACAAAACTGAGCAAAACACTAAAAATATATAAAATTTCATAAAAATATTCAAACATACAACATACTGATAAAAGTATAAGAAATGATTTTAGATAACACATAGAAAACCTAGTGAAAAGTCAATCTAATTGATGACAAAAAATAAAAAAAGATTAAAAAAATTGGAAAAGAAAGTCGGCTAATTGGAAGTTTTCTAGCCAGTACAGGAAACTATGTAACATGTTCCATGATCATCAATTCTAAGGGAACTTTGACCCATCTCAAATCTGGCCTCTAAGGTGAATGCTGCAATACACTTGGACTGTATACTTGATCACATGTAGTATCCGTAAATAGGGATACTAGGAAAAGATAACAAATTCTACAAACTAGGGCACATAAATTCTGAAAATTTATTTGCATGTAAAAACCTCAATTTCAGTCCCAGATATTATGTCAGGGTCAGATCTGAATTTGCCAACTAAAGAAATAGATTTCAGATTATTTTATAAGTTTAGAAACATACAACAACCTTAATATCAACCCAGAAATTTTCAGTACAGAAATACAACTACTTCCCTTACATTTTCTGAGATAAAATAGAGATAGATATGCAGATTTTAATACCCAACTTGAGCAGAAGTCTTCTATCTACAAACAAAAATAAATTATAGGGTTTATACATACCAAACATGCGAAGTTGTCCTTGAAATGATGTCCAAGTTATAATGCCCAAGATGAGTGTTTAAAACTCTAGTGCAATTAATTACAAAGGCCCTAAAATTCAGCACCAAATTGAGGCATGCAGGTCTGCTATAAAGCTGGCTAGGGTTTTCTGCTCCAAATGGTGAAAATGTCTTCCAACAACTCACAAATCTCCTTCAGATTATCACTCTCCAATCTTAGGGCAAAGCCCTAATTAAATGATGATAACAAGAATCAAAATTGCTGCTCCAAGGTTGGTGAACAGGTCTGCCCCAAATCTGGAAATGAAATCAAACCCTAGGCTCCACAAAGTCACCCAATTTGTCCTCTAGGGCAAGTCAGTCCCTTTGTACAATATGGTGCTCCAAATCTAGGGTAAAACCCTAGTCAAATAATAGCCCAACTTACCAAACAAAGAAGCCCTAATATCTGATGTAGAATTTCTGCGCTTTTCAACAATCAATCAACAATGAAGCATAAATAGATCCCCGTCATGGAACCTCTAATGGATGAGCTAGGTTTCCATCCAACTCACTGAATTCACAAGGGGTTTCATCCTTGGAATGAAGCTGAAACCAAGTTGCAGCCAAAAGGAAAATTTCCACAAGAAGAAATAAACTCAATTATGCCTCCAAAATGAAGATGGAAGTCCTTATGAAGACCTTGTGGAAGTTTCTAGAGAAAAGGGAAGTATTTACTATTTTAAAATAATTTTTTACTTCCATAAGCTGGCCGCCCCATATGAGGGAAAATAAATTTAGTTTTTATTTTTTATTTGTTTTTTCCCCATTTTGTTTTTAATAAAGTCACTTTTATAATGTTTTACTTTTTAATAAAAAGTCGTATTTTTTACTTTTTAACAAAAACCAATAGTCCACTTTTTATAAACAAAGTGACTTGGTGGGTCACAAACCTCCTAATCCATTTTATTGATTTATTTCATTAAATGGGGACATTTTACCACAATTGAGAAACATGGTCAAGTTGAATTAGCTTTGGTTTTTGACCAAGAAAATGTGTAGCTTGCTTTGGGAGCCCTTCTCCAAGCGATGATGTAGGAAAAAAAGATGTACACCGACATTATCTTAAATACAAAAATGTATGTAAAGTATGCTTTATACATTTAATGAAGAATGACCAAAATCAATCCAATTACATGTATTCTTATCAGGCGAGTTTGATTGTTAGAAATGTCACTTGATGAAAAAAAAATCATAGACTAAGGACTTCAGAGAAATGATTGTTAGTACCTCCCCAGAGCATAGACTAAATATTTCTTATAAAATCATGATTCTTTGCATTGGTTATTGGAGCCAAGAAAAAAGAAGAATTTTCTTAATGTTTATGCTTTTGTCTAATTTTGTAGGCAACATAAGTGCTTAACTGAAATTTTCTTATTGGCAAAGGTATTTCTCTAGGGCAAAAAAATAAATACAAGAATTTAATTTTGTTTTGAGTACTTGGCCCTTCACAACTATAGGAAAATTGTGTGTGACACCCAATGTAATGTCCCCTTTTAAGCCATCATCTTTTCTACAGTTTAGGCTATGACTTTGGTCCCTGTAGGCTAACATGGTGCTTAGGGAAACCTTTTGAAGATATTCTATGGCTCTTCAATTGACCTTTTGGTGCTTATTTTAGTGCTCTCCATCTCAGTGCATTAGTTTATTTGTGGGTTGGCTTCCAGAGGTCTTTTAGGCTCTTTCTATACACAATTGCTATTTTTAGTAAGTCACATGGACGTTTGGCTCCATACTTACTATTTATGGTAAGTCATTGGGATGGTTAGAGGGCACCATGGTTATATCCAAAAAGTGGGCAGGATCAGTTGTTGGTTTGATATTTGGAATTCAATGGAGTTTAATGATTTAATTTAATTAAAGTCTAATCTACCATTGACTTTAATACTAAGTTACCACATTCGCTTGGAACACTCCAAAGTCTAAAGTCAATTCGCTCTGCATTCGTAAGCGGTTCACATTCGCTGCAAAGTTGACTTTTCCCTGAGACATTCGCTGAAAATTCGCATAACGGGACTCGATTGAATTTATGTCGAATTTGATCGACTTTGTAAATGCCCATGCGAGCCCGGAACAAATTTGGGTGAATTTGGTCGAATTTGCTCTGACGTCGTTTTTTTTGTCTTTTTATTAAAAAAATTTTAACATTATTTTTTGGCAAGTTAAACCTAAAAGTGATGCCAAATACATTGGCATTCTCATTCCGCCAAATACACGGGCAAGTTAAATATTATCATGCCAAATACACAGGCCAATAAATGCTAAAGTTTTCCCTCCTCACACGGCACAAGTCATTTTCTCTCCTCACACGACATAGGTTTAGCAGCGATAGGTCTTCTTGTAGTGACTGTGTAGTCATCTTGCAACGGCTGTGTGTTCTTCTAGCAGCAACTGTGTAGTCTTCTGGTGTTTTGCAGAGCCCGTGGGTAGCTATTGGTAGATTTTCTAACTTGTTTATTTAATATTTTGTTTGTTTTTAAAAGATTTTTTACAAAATGAAATGATGAAGATGCATATTCATTTGCTGTTTGTGATTGAGAAAGTTTTTTTTTGCATTTTTTCACTAAATGAAATGATTTCCTTATTTTTATTTTCTTTTTTCATTTTTGTTTTTTGCTTTGTTTGTTGTTTGTAGATTCAAAGAATTTCTGCAAGTGTTTCTAGCACTGGAAACTCCCGCTTCAAAATAGACAGATGCTCTCCACTGTGGAAATATGTGGAAATGGTTCAACCAATGCCAGGTGGAGGAGGTTATGTGTGGATTTGAAGCCATTCCAAAGAGGAATCTAGTAGCTCTTATAGTAGAGTGAAAGCACATTTGTGCTTTATTCCTCAAAAGGGCATTAAATTTTGTACAGGGAAGCCAAGAGTTAACATGGTACTACCTAAACCCTTCTTCCAAACCACATTGTGAACACATATATTCAAGAGCAAAAACAAGTAGATGAAGCAACTGGGTGTGGTAATTCTCATCCTTTGCAAAATGCTAGAAGAAAACAAAAACATCATCTATGGCTTCAGTTTCCACTTCCAATGAACCACTCGCAAAGGGCCATCCATTCTTGTGTGCTCGTCAAGAACCGGTTGCAAATAAGAGAGAAAAGGGGCCCTTGGAAATATCATTTTAGAATGAAGCTAGAGACATTGTTGAGGAAGACATAGCGAGATGCATCTATGCAAATGGATTGTCATTTAATATTGTTCGCTCACCGTATTGACAAAAAATGGTGAGATCAATTAATGAGGCTCCAAAGGTTCAAGGGCCCAGGTTATGAGAAGGTGTGCACCACTTTATTAAATAGAGAGGTGATCAATGTAGAGGCTTCCATGTAGCCCATCAAGGATTCATGGATTGAAACAGGTTGGACCATAGTATTTGATGGATGGAAAGCTGCATCATTTGGTCAATATTTTTGTAGTGTCCACAAGAGGTGCAATATTTCTGAAAGTTGTGGATTGTGAAGGGGAGGTGAAGGATGACCCTTTCATTGCAATCATTCTCATCCAAGCCATTGAGCAAGTTGGCCCTCAAAATGTTTAGGTAATAACCGACAATGCCAAGAATTGTAGGGCTGCTAGATTATTGGTCGAGGAGCACTTTGAACACATTTTTTGGACACCTTTGGCTATGCACTCACTCAACCTAATGCTGCAAAAAATTGGCACTAAGATTGAGTGTATTAAAAAAATGTATGAAGATGCACAAAAGATCCAAATGTTCATCACAAACCACCATATGCCGCAAGCTGTGTCACAAGGTTCGCCGAATTTTCGGCTTCAAGTTCGAAATTCGGCGAACTTATAAAAAACTCATGAAATTCGTTGAAATTCGGAGGAAAATTCGTACGAAAAGTTTCAGTTTTATTAAAAAATATTTTTTTAACGTTTTTTAAGGGTTTTACGTTAGTTTTTTCTGTCATCGGTGGCTAGGGCACAGTGAATAAAGACGGCCGAGCTTTGAAGGAAAGACTTTGTATTTAGCAGTGAATAAAGACGGCCGAGCTTCAGCATTGAAACTTCCATTCGGCATCCACGACCATTGTACAACCGTGCATCACCAATACTCCATTCGGCTTCCGCGACCATTGCACAACCGTTAAATTTAGGTTCCGACCTCTGTTATTGCGATTTCCCCCGCTGCAACATTAGTTGAAGTTTAGGTTCCGTTAAATTTATTTGTTAATCATATTTTTAAATAAAATGAAGATTAGTATTTTTATTTTTATTTTTGAAGTTAAATAAAAATAATATATTTTTGTTTTATTCTTTTAAAATAACTTAATTAATATTTTTATTTTGTTTTCAAAGTTAAAAATATTTAGTAGAAAACAATTCAGTATTTGTATTTATTTTTTTGGAGTTAAAAATAAAAAATTATATAGTTGTTTTGAATTTTGATGTTTTGAAAAATAAAATTTTGCGATTTCTTTTTTAAGTTTTATTTGAAAAATACTCATGCTAGGAATTTAAAAAATTGTTTTTAAATAAAATCAAATATTTTTATATTTTAAATAAAATTTAGTATTTTTTATTTTGTTTTAATTATTTAAAATTATATATATATATATATATATATTATTATGTTCTCAAAATAAAGCTTAGTGTTTTATTTTGTTTTTAAAGTTAAAATAAAAAATATATTAATTTTTTTATTTTAGGTTTACTAAAATAGAATTTAGTATTTAAAAAAAACATCATTATATTACTGACATTTAACAATATTAAACTATTTTGATAATATTTTGGTTGGATAGGTATATTACTTATAGTCTTATATTTTTTCAAAAAAATTATATAAGGCGAATTTAATGCCGAATTTTTTTCCGAACTTTTTACCTGGTTGAACTTCATTCGAATTTCATTGTTGCCGAACTCGAATTCGAATTCGAACCTTGTGACTTAGGCCGCAAGTCATATTTAGACAATTCTTGAAATTGGAGCTCTTGAAGGTAAGTTAAATTATTTAAAATTTAAACACGTTTTAGAAATTTAGTCACTTTAGTTTAGTAAAGTTTCTATGTTTCTAAATTTAAATTTTAATCTTGATTTTAATTTATTATTGTTTTGATTTTAAAATAGGTTGTCGAGACCCACTTTGCCTCCAACACTATTGTTTTGAGATGCCTTGTCAAGGTTAAAGAGGCATTGTCTAGAATGGTAATTAGTGCTAATTGGAGCATATGGAGACAATTAAATAGTGCTAGGGCAGCTGCCATTAAGGCAATGGTACTAGATGACTCTTGGTGGGATCGTGCTGAGTACCTCTTGAAGTTCACTGAGCCTATATTGAGCATGATCCGATACATTGACATGGATAGGCCTTGCTGGGGTGAGGTATATGATGGCATAGACTCCATGATTGAGGATATTAGAAATATGATAAATGAGAGAGAGCAAGATCCTGAAGAAAAGATCTTCAAGGAACTACAAATAATCATGGTAGAGAGATGGAACAAAATGACTACCCCTTTGCATCTTCTTGCCTTTGCATTGAGCCCCAGGTTCTATAGTGAATTGGTCCTCAAGAAGAGTACCACTAGAGTTGCCCCATACAAAGATCTTGAAGTTGGTCAAGAGTACAAGGCAGCCCTTCAAAGACTTTCTCGAGCACATACGACCCACAGTGAGGTATGAATTCATGAGTTTTGCGAGCACTGATGATTGTGGTCATTAGGCTCTTAAATCACCATGCTCATAAATGGTGGTACTTCCATGGACAAATGTACCAGCACCTACAACCCATTGTCATTAAAATTTTATCACAAGTAAGTTCTTAACTCTTAAGATTCTAATTTCTAAATTCTTATTGATGAATATTGAATTTATATTTTTGAAATTTTTTATTCAAAACTCTTAATTCTTGAACTCTCTAATTTCAAAATTGAAAATCTTGATAGGTTGCTAGTTCACCATCATCCGAGAGAAACTGGAGCACATACTCCTTCATCCACTCAATAAAACACAATAGACTAAATTCCAAGAAGGCATATAACTTGGTCTTTGTGCATTCAAATTTGAGGCTCACAACACACAGAAAAAACTTACAAAAAAGGGGAGGCTAGGCATTGGGATGTTGAATCAGAGCGTGCAAAGTTGGAAGATTCAATTGCTCACTTTGATGCACTTGCACTTGATGATGGTGATCACGAGCTACCTAGTGATGTTGAAGTCGATCCAGACGCTGAGCTTGACATTGCTAGTACCGATGCTAGTGGCACTTTTGTTGCTTCTAATCTGCAACAACAGAATGATGATGATTTGTTTGATGATATTTGATCATTGATGGCTGATTAGTAATGTTGACATTATTGTTTTTAAATTTTGAACCTAAACATTGATATGTTGGTGTATTTTGCTATGTTGCTTTATTATTAGCATAGTAATGTATGAACTTATTTGCTGCTGCATATATATATATATATATATATATATATATATATATATATATATATATATATTTAAAAAACAATTCTTGTACGGACGAACCCAAAACGAATCCAAACCCAACCCAAAAATTTTATGGACGAATTTCAAACCCAAATCTCGAACCCGCATCTGTACCGGAATCCGAACCAGCAACTTAGCTTTAATATAATTAAGTAAATTAAATATCTTCATGATGAAAGGGAATATAAGGGGTCAAGTGTGCATTTAATATATTAATGTCAAAGTATTTAATTATTATGCCAAATGGGGTGCCGACATACGGAGGTATAAGGATATTAAAGTGACTGATAAAGTTATAATATAAAGTCAATTAATAAAATCCTCCAGCTTGTTTGAGAAGCTACTTCATAAGGAGGGATTTAAAGTAAAAGGACGATTTATCCCACATGGAGCGTGGAGTTTCACTTTGTGGTTAAAGAGTCTTTATAAACAAACCTTGTCTTCATTGAAGGGCATGTTATAAGAATAAAATGTTGAAGCTTTCTCTTGTTGCTGAAGTTCAGTAACTGGTTATTCACAAGGACGAAACCCCTTAGGAAACTGAAGGTTGGACGCAAACCCAGACCTTCTATGTTGAGTGGATTCAAATCAGAGTCTACCTTTGGGCTTAATGCACGAGTTTTGGATTCGTAAATAGAAGAAAACCAGAGCAGAAGTCTAAGCTGTTTGGTATGAATCTTCTGAAGACTGAAAAGATAGGGATGATGGTTCTTACCATGCACTGGACTGCTCATATTCAGAATGCACAGAGCTGCACTTGAATACCTTCTACATGTGGGCAAGAGCAGCTAAAACCACAAACTGCCATTATTCTATTGTTCCCAGCGACCAAGCAGCTTTATCTTGGATTTGTGCTTATATTCTGGAAACTCTGTTCTTATGCAGTCTACTTCATTGTATCAACAAGGCATCGGAAGGTACTTTATCAGGTGATTGGTCTCTGTATCAGTTTTGGGCATAGCTGTAGTATTAATCGAAGTCTGATGTATTGTTTTTCTCATGGACTGCTATAATATTAAATTCAGAAAATTGTCTTGTAATCTAAACTTGAAGTTATCAGCTAAGTGTTTGATATTTTCATTTTCTGAGCTCACTAGAAAAATCAGACAATAGCTACCTAGTGTTTGACAAAATGTCTCTTCTGTAGACTTGTAGCTTAATGTTGAAAGTATGCCAACTGTTTGATGTAATGTACATGAAGGTCTTATGAATATTTCCAATTTGTTTGATCTATATAAGTGTTGTTTATGTATTTGGTACTGATAATTCCTCAAACAAACATCAGAAAGCATTCACATGCCCAGAAATCAGAATTGGTATACTGTTCATGCCAAGTGTTTGACAGAATACCAAACAAGGAAAGATGAAATTTTGAGGGCAGAATAGTTAAGGGATCTTTCACTCAACTCACATGTAACGATCCAATACAACATGCCTGTCCAAAACCTATATAAATAGTATTGTCTTCCTAGTGTCTGTGTACATAACATTGTGATATTGTCAAGAAGCAATATGGAGCCTGATTACCTTTGTGATACTGGTACTCCTCAGACCCTCTTTTAGTATTTTTATAAATGCTTGTTTTCTGCAGCTTGTTGACATATTTAAGTTGTCATTGGTAAAGTCTTTGGCAAACATCCCACCGGAACACCGATACATCACACTGGTACTCATAACTACGAACCGGTAGACTAAAGGAGTTAGCAGTGCACCGTAATCGGTCACAATTATACCGGTCTAAGTGTTTTCAACCGGTCATGAAAGACACATAGGGAAGAGATGGCTAACCGGGTACATATTCTTTACTGGTTAATGCATGATAATCCAAACCGGATTATGCGGAGCACTCACAGTTGAAATTGAAGTTAGCTTTTTAACTAGAGTTAGCTTTATTTTATCTACGGGTGTTTCAAGGTAAATTCAAGATCAGTTTGCAAGCCTTTTCTGCATGCTTGATTTATGGGTGAGTTTACAGCTTGGCGGTACTATGAGAAGTATTTTTGATAGGGTTAATTTCTTATAAATACAGGTCATAGGATACACAAGAAGTGTTGTTGAATATTCAGAGCAGGAGAGAGATATCCTCTAAGAGGAGCTACAGTCTCGAGAAGTGAAAGACATAGAAAGATTCAACAGCCAAGCAGAGGAAAGGGTAACAGGTATGATCTAATCAGATAGAAAGTGTCATCATAGATCATTGCTTTAGATTGTGAAGCATATTCAAATCCCTCAATTAGGGTGAACCCTAATAGGTTCTTTGTATAAATCCCTTTACTGGATAATATCTTTATTGGTGTTGAAAGTCCTCTTACTAGGCGACTCCTGACAGGGTCAAGATCCTAACAGGTCTTCTACCAAATCCCTTTACTAGGTAGCACTCTTATTAGTGCTTTGTAAGCCTCTAACAGGGCACCTTTATTACTGCTGTAGTAAGGTTGTGGGTTCTGTCCCATTGTGGTTTTCTCCTTCTAATCGAAGGTTTCCACGTATATATGTTGTGTTGACCTGTGCATTTCTATTTCTGTTTATGAATGTTGTTATATTCTTTTAATTCTGCAAGAATATATTTATAAGGCTAAATTTGAGTAGAAATTGTATTTACTGATTCACCCCCCCTCTCAGTAACCGGTTAGGATTAACAATTGGTATTAGAGCCCTTTGGTTCTCAAAGATATAAAGCTTAACCGCTTGAGTAAAAGATCATGGAGGGATACAGGTATCAAAAACAGCTTGAGGAAGCCAATGACAATTATCTCTCTTGAGAATAGACTGAGGAGGTCCTTTGGAAAAAGAAAAGAGTTGACTTTGCAACTGAGTGAGAGCAATGAAACAATTGAGGAACTCTCTGGGCAAAGTGGATCTGATGAAGTAGAAGAGGCGGTCTCTGAACTTATGGAGAAAAATCAGAGTTTAATCGATCAGATCTCAAATCTAAAAAGGGAGCAGGAAAATAATGCTCTAAGAATGACTGAAATCATTGAAGAAAAGAGGAAAGCTAAAGATGAAAGGAACAGTGCCGTGAAATCACTAGCAACCTCTGAAAGGGCAAGAAATTTGGCAGAAGATGCGGTAAGAGAAAGTGATCTTGTTGTTTTACAACTTCAAGAAGACATGTAGATTGTAACTCAAGAAAATGTTATTATGCAAACTAACTTGCATGATAAAGATGATGCATGCAAAAAGTTGACTATTGAATTGTATCAACTGAAGGAACAACTGAAGACCCTTGAAGAAAGAAATGAGACACTCAAAAGATACAATGAAAGCTCAGTAAAGCTTGATGAGCAATTGAAGACTCAAAGAAAGCACAAGGATCCCACAGGACTTGGGTACACCAGTAAAATCAACAATGAAACCGGTGAATCCTCTAAAGTCAATAAGGGCAAGAAGGAAAAGAAGAAACCGACAGAAGACAAAGGTAAGAAAACCTTCAAAACCTCTTGCAATCATTGTGGTAAACCGGGTCATAAAACAAATAACTGCAAAAATGCACCGGTTAAACCATTCACTTCTAACAATTACTGCAACAACTGTTACAAGTATGGCCATAGGACCTTTGAGTGCAGGTCACACTCCAATAGTGTGTCTAGTGGAGGCAGGGGAAGCTTCAAAGGTTACTATTATGCATGCAACAAGTTTGGACACAAAGCAGATGAATGCAGATCCAAAACCATGGCATTCAAATCCCCACCGAGACCGGTATTCCATAATAGGAACACAAACTGGAGCACAACAAACTGTGCTAGTTGTGGAACATCTGACCATAGCAACTCTCGATGTCACTCATCCATGAACAAGGAATGAAGGGTAAATCCATGGAGAGTAACCGGGATGACTTGTTACAACTTACAACTGTAACAAGATTGGACATCTGGCCAAGGAATGCAAGAACCGGCCAACGAACAAAAGAAAAGGACTGGCCAAACTGGTGAAGAGGACCTTGTCTCCCAATCGAAAGGGTAACAAGGGAAAAGAGACTGAAAAAAGAAGTCAAAAAGATTTGGTTCAAAAAGGAATCAAAGAGCTCTGTTGAGGAGAAGACAGAAGGAAGATCATCATCTGGTGATGGTGACATCTCTTTAGCAAACTGAGCCTAAGGGCTTAAAGGGAACCGGTAGTCTGTCTACTGTTCTCGGTAGAACTGGTGAGTAATGATCTCACACAGTCAAAAGTGTAACCAAAAGAAGTAACCGGTCTATCAAGTGTAACGGAAAAGTAAGTGTTAACATCACAACCGAGGATTGATCAACAGGTAAACTCATGAGAACCGGTTGTCATAAGAAAGATTAGGTATGGTAATTAATGTTGTAGCCGTTAACAATTGTGACCGTTTGGTAATTACCGTTATACCCTAAATCTATTTAAGGGAAGAATGATTACTCATTTCACTTTACATTGTGAATTGTGATTTTTCATTTCTTATACTTGTGTAATCTCTTCTTGCTTTGATTTATGGTTTGTGCTAAGTAAACTCTGTAAATCCTATCAAGAATTCTCTGTATAAACTGGTCAAATACGATGACATCATCGTCTTCTGTTGTCAATCTAATTCAAGGTAATCAATTTGATAGACCAGTTTACGACATCATGCCAGTGCAGAATAGAGAGAACGATATGACAGGTGCGCTATCATCGGTGCCTGATGGAGTTCTACTAACTGAAGACATTACGACATTCATCCACACCAAGCAGGAAGAATTGGGTGAAACTTTCATCCAAAGCGAGTATCTCTCACTTTGGCAAGATGGAAAGCTTCAGGATAAGTATGCGAAGCTTGAGACTTTAGGTTTGATCAATGGAGTTAGGTATGTAACCATGTTTTGACTAGATTGGATAAGACTGGTTCTTAGTAGGGTTCATGAACTAGGGATGTGGCTAGCTAAAGGCACAGTCACACCGATCACCAAGGATGACTTGCAAAGGGTTACTGGTTATAGTGACAAAGGGGAAGCTCTTACCCTTAGAACTATTGCGAATGTTGTAGTTGCAAGGTTAACAAAGTCGAAGTCCGACAGTCGGTTGATGACTGTTAACGATATAGAGGACAAGGGCGTTCGGTTTGCATCTACGGTCATTGGGTACAAAATCTATCAATCAAGCAACATCAACAGTGTACCGGAAGGAGCAATACATGCCGCACATTAGATCATGCATGACAACGCACAGTACGACATTTGTGCCATGCTAAGAGGGCAAATTTTTGAAAATCTAAAGAAGCTAGGTCTTGTGAAGAAAAAGTTTCTAAAATATGGAACTCTACTGGTATGTTTGTTCTTAAACTATCAAAATTTCTTTCCGGGCATAGGAAAAGTAACCTGGCTAGCAGATAAACCGATTATGATTCAAATAGGAGAAATGACCAACAAACTAGGAAATCAGTTTAATAAAGTAATGACCGATTACTTTGAGGCCTTCCAGCTTAGAATGCACGTCGGGGAAAGAATTCCCTTGGCTATAGTTGATCTATACAAGGATGAGGTGTGTTTTCTGGTCAACATCGATCACTGTAATAATTCAGGCTGTAGAGCCCAGAACTGAGTATGCACCGGAGCTTGGCTATGAAATCTCTACCAAGGTAGCCAAGGCATATGCAGATGCATTGCAAGAGAGTGACCTAGATCTCTCTTCATACCGGTTTGGGACTTATGAAGAAATTCTGAAAAATTTGAAGAAAAAGTCATCAATTAAGGAACCTAAAAAAGGTATATGTGAAGAGGACTCCCACACCGAAGAAGAAGAAAACAGTAATAGAAGAACCCAAGGTTCAAAGGAAAAGAGCACAACAGGTGTTTAGTACTCAAGGGGAAGAAATTGAGATTGAAGCGACTGCCACTCTTCACAGAAAAAGAAAGACCAGGAAACCGGTGAAAGAGGATGCACCAAGAGGAAATAAGCCAACAATTGATGAATTAGTTGAAGGAATTAAGGAGATAGGTGGACTGGGAGTAGCTGGAAGAAGATATACAATGAGTGATGAAGAAGATAAGAGAAAAATTGAAGAAGTTGTAGTTTTCTATCTCTACAAGTTCAATTACACTCCCATCGAACTTCACAAAATAATACTGGATGATTTACTCGAAATAATAGCAGGAAGATGGAAGTCTTCAATTGACAAGGAAAGAGAGCTAAGAATAAAAGCTCTACTTGAAGTCCAAAATCATTTCACTTTGGAAGAAGCAACCCAACAAGCTGACCTGCACAAACAAAGTTTTAAGATAAGAAAGAGAATAAGTCAGGTGCTGATTGGTGAAGTAGACAAAGTGCATGAAGGAGTTACTACCTGGACAAATCTTCTTCAGTAACAACACCAGGCAGAGGCGGAATGCCAAAAGACAACAGAGCCACCGGTGATAGATACCAGAAAAGGAAAAGGCATACTGGGAGCTGAGACTCAGGGCAAAGCAAAGATATCAACTGGACCGGTCATTGTTGATATCTAAGTCACAGCATTCGGCGAATGTAATGGTTGAAGTTCGGTTTTGCCCGAATTTCAAAAAAATCTAAAATAATCGGTATAATTCGCCATTAAATTCGGACTGAAAAAAATGGCAAGTTTTTTATTACCGTAGACATTTAAAACATGCTATTTTTTAAAGTTTCTAATTTTTGTAGAGATTTCCGGCCCATTATTTTCCATAAAGAGGCTTTCGCAGGCCCTTAGAATGCACAAATTTCTTGAAGGCGAAGGGGATTTCTTGAATGCAGAGCTTTAAGTAGTTTTTTTGTTGTGTCGCTGTCAATTTAGCCGCTCCCAGTTGTGGTTGTTGTCGCCTGAAGGTTGCCGCTCCTGGCTGTTGTGCCGTGAAACAATTTTTTCAATTTGTTGTTGCAGCTGCTTCCTCCACAATTCGCCTGCTGCACTGTGAAGATCCGTCTGCGCAAAATCTATCTTCCTCTCCGTCTGCGCAAAATCTTCCTCTCCGTCTCCGTCTCCGTTCTTCCGTGAAAACTGAAAGGTAAGTTAATTTATTTTTTAAAAGACTTTTCTATAGTTATAGTCTATAGAAGTTATAGAACTTATACTTCAATAAATTATTTAGTCTTACTTACATTAATAAATATATATTATAATATTAATGTAATACTAAATAATTTAATTAAACTATTAAATAGTTTAATTAAATTATTTAGTATTACATTAATATTATAATATATATTTATTATTAGTTTTATAATTAAATTTAAATTTATAAATCAAGTATTTTTAAATTGTATATTAAGTTTTTAATAATAAAATGATAGATATTTTAAAAAGTTATAGATTATAGTTAATTAGGTAAATAATATTATTATAAATGTATTATATGATGATTTTTAAGCTTTTAATAATAGACTTAAATTATTATTTTATATTTTATTTAATTGTTAAAAAAAAGCATTATTATATAAATATCAAAGTTAATAATATTTTATTTTATTACTATATTGTTTTATCGCCATTTATTAAATTGAAATATCATATTAAAGTAATCAATTTTTAAGTTAATATACAAATGTAAAAATGAATAAATAAATTTAACAAATATGCTAAACATTAAAATGTAATTTAATTTAACAATAAAATATTTAATTATTTAATATTATATTTTTTTTAATTTTATTAAAAATTAATATATTTATTATTTATATATTAAAAATATATTTTTATACTTTATTGAGTTAATTTGTTTTGTAGAGTAAAAACTAAAATATTATATTTTTGAAATTTCTCTTAAATAAATTTAGTTAATGTTTTACTTTTAAATATTAATCTTAAATTCTTTTGAATTGTACAGATTGGAATGGCTCCCAACAAATCAACTTCAGAGGCATGGAAATATGTGACTCGTAATGGTACTGAGCTTCGTTGTAACAAGTGCCCGAAAGTTTTTACTGGAAGTTTAACAAGGGCAATGGATCACTTACTTGGTATTACAGGGGGTAAAGGTGGAGGTGTTACTGCATGTCCAGGTGTAACTGCAGATATTAGAGCTATTTTAGAGAAAGAACATTCCTCCTCAATTGCAGTAAAGATGAAGAATGCACAAAAGAAACAGAGAATTGAAGAAGATGTGGCTAGAGTCTCAGCTATTATGTCTTCCTCTTCCAATCCACCCAAGGCCACAGGGACATTGAAAGAAAGTGGAACATTGAGCAGCTTTTGGAAACCAGCTGAGAAACAAGAGGTAGATGATGCACTAGCTGATTTATTCTATACAAGTGCTATTCCATTCAATGTAGCTAGAAATCCAAATTTTCGTAATGCAATTCAAAAAGTTGCAGAGTTTGGCAAAGGGTACATACCTCCTTCTTCTGAGGCTTTCAGGACAACTCTTTTGCAGAGGTCAAAAGATAGAGTAACCGATAAATTAACTGAGGTCAAAGTCACATGGAAGACAACAGGTTGCACTATATTAAGTGATGGATGGTCAGATATGTGTCAAAGGCCATTGATCAATGTTTTAGCGGCTTGTCCTGAAGGTGTTGTGTTCTTGAAGGTGATTGACACTATGAATAAAAAGAAAACTTCTGAGTATATATTTCAAATACTAGAGGAAGCCATTCTTGAAATAGGGGTGGAAAATGTGGTTCAAGTGGTAACTGATAGTGCAGCAAATTGCGTGGGAGCTGGGAAACTGATTGTAGAGAAGTACCCACAGATTTATTGGAGTCCATGTGCAGCACATTGTTTGGATTTGTTGCTTCATGATTTAGCTAAATTCCCGTGGATATATGAAGCAATTCACAGAGGGAGAGCAGTTGCAAATTTCATAAGAAATCACCGTCTCACACTGAGCCTTTATAGGCAACATGCATCTAGAGAGTTGTTGAGGCCTTGTGACACAAGGTTTGCTTCATTTTACATCACTTTGAAAAGGGTGGTTGAAGAGAAAGCAGCTTTGAGATCTGTAATTTGTTCCAATGAGTGGGAAAGTTCAACGCTTTCTAAAAGTGCTAAGGGAAAGAACATAGAGCAAATTATTTTAAATAACAACTTTTGGGAATGTGGAGCAAAGGTTTTGAGTGTCTGTGAGCCAATTGTTGATGTGCTTCGTATGGTTGATGGTGACAGTCCTTGCCTTGGCATGCTTTATGAAAGCATGGACCGTTGTAAGGAAGCTATTCAAAGAGCACTAAACAATGTGGAAGCAGAGTACACGGAGATATGGGAGACAGTTGATTCCAGATGGAAAATGATGCACACACCTTTACATGCAGCAGCATGCTATTTGGAGCCCAAACTATTTCACATTGATAGACAAGGTGATAGTGAAGTTATGGCAGGGTTTTATGAAGCCATTGCCAGATTTGAACTAGACCCAACAGTTGCAGCGCTAATCAGAGACCAAGGCTGGAAATACAAGAAAGCTGAAGGAATGTTTGGAATGGCAGCAGCCAAATATGATATGGCACGAGATGAGGTACCTGGCTATAGATGGTGGATGAGCTATGGAGCACAAACTCCTGAACTTCAGTGCTTTGCTATTCGAATATTGAGTCAAGGAGCAAGTTCATCAGCTTGTGAGAGGAATTGGAGTTGCTTTGACCACATCCATTCCAAAAAGAGGAACAAGTTATTGTCTGGAAAGTTGGGAGATCTTGTCTATGTTCGCAGCAATTTAAAATTGTTCATGAACAAATCAGCAAATGACTCCACATCTTCACAACAACGAATTTCAGAAGACATAGCAGTGCCAAGTGCAGATGAGCCTGACTTTTTTGATGAAGAATTGGGTAGTGATACTGACGATGATGATACACCATCTGAGCCAAGTGCTCTTGATGACTTAGAGCTCTTTTGAAATTCTAAAGTCTTTCCTTTTGAATGTACCTTTTTGAGAATAAAACATCTTTGCAATCATTATTTCACATGTTCCTTATGTTATAAATTTAATAAATGTGTCATCCTTATATAATGATTTCAAATCTATTTAGAAATGTTAACTATTTTGATAATTTATTGGATATATTACTTATATTTAAAAATAAATAACATTTATATAAGGCGAATTCAATCCGAATTTTTTTTTCGAATTTTTACCCTTGTCGAACCTCATTCGAATTTCATGGTTGTCGAACTCGAACTCGAATTCGAACCTTGTGACTTAGGTTGATATCACTGATGATAAAGCTGGTGATTTGACTCCACCGACTCTACTTGCATCCCCGGTAAAAGGTAAAGCTAGAACCTTAATTCTAGATAACATAGTAGATGAAGTTATGGATTATGGCTAAGTGTCAAATGCAGCCAAATGGTTCAGTGTGTTAGTAGAAGAGGATAAGTTGAAAATAGAGATTGCCCTATTAGAAACTTTCTTAGATTTCAACAGAAGTCCTAGAGATTATAAGGCTAAATTTCCTCCTGAACTAAATCAAAGAATTATGATTAAATGGAGAACTGGTTTGGCAGCCAACAATAGAATTGTAAAGGAGACATTGACATAGATAAAACACTCAGTGAAGAGACAACAAAACTTCTAATGGAAGCAGTGTCAATGAATTTGGACACAAAGAACATGGTCGCCAAAATTATCAATGGATATGAAAAAGAAGTATATAATGATACACTAGAGTTTTGGCAGCAATATGACTTCAGTACTCTAAATACTATAGGTCCTCAAGAAATCTCTCAAGAGGAACTTGAAAGAGTAGAGGTACCACCGGTACAATTCACAACTTGTGAAAAATCTTCAACCGGTGAGCAACAAATTCCAACTGAACCGTTCACATTCAGTGAACAGATGAATCTGGGCGAACAATTCAACTAGAAGATCAAGTACAAAGAGAGTCATCAGAAAAGATGACTATTGATAAAGGAACAGGTGAAGAGGAAGTTGCTGTGAATGAACATGTTGCTGAGGAGCAACAAATAGAGCAACCACCAGAGGAACTACATCCAGAAGAGGAAGTACATCCAAAGGAAGAAGTACAACCAGAAGGTGAAGTGCATCAACAATAAGAGGTACAACAAGAAGAGATACCTCAACAACAGGAGTTACCTGTCAATACAGAACAGGAGAAGCTTGCAGAAGAACAACCTGCTCAGGAGAATAAACAGGAGGAACCGGTCGATGTTCCTAGCACATCTTCATTGAAAAGAAAACTAACCTTTGCAACCGAGTCTGAAGCAAAGAAGAGCAAAGTTAGTGAAACATTGGTTGATATAAGTAAAATGTCAACAAGACAACTAAAAGAGCTCACTAAGAGGAAACAGGACATGGTCCTCTCTAGTGTAAGAAACATCTTGCACAACTTCGTACCGGATGCAGATATTGATGAGGATGAACCTTTTATTGATCAATTGGAGATACTGGCACAAGCAATTGGAGATGTCATCGATCCGGAGACAATAGCCATTGATCACTATGAGAAGAAGCGAGTAGATATTCTTCAAAAACAGATCGAAGAATTAAAGGTCACTGTAACTGCAAGAACCGGAGAGCTAATGCAGCTGGTATAGGAAGCAGGAAGACTGATCACAAGGACTTCAAACTTTGAAGACTGTGTTCAAGATATTACTGAGAAGACAACCAAGACTTCAAAAGAGATAAGGGTTCTTTCGTCTAAGTTTGATGCAAAGACCTCTTCTGCAACGGAATACAACAAAGAATTAACCAGTCTTGCTCTCATTCTCAGAAAAGCATTAGAAGAGAAGACAAAGTGAATTCAAGATCTTATTGGATCCCAATTGTTTCTTGCCCCAACATTTGATCTAATGTAGGCAATTGCAACCGATGCATATAAGCTGATCAAGGAACCGGATTACAAAACAGTGGAAGCCATAGAGAACATCATTGTCTCACTACAAGCATCGAAAAAGAATTTGGAACATGTAATAGGTGCATGCAAGCCATTCCTTGATTCAACAAAGAAAATATACAAGGATATTTTCAATAAGTTACAGATATGAAAGGCAACATTTTCAGAAGGAACCACCCTTTGACCTATGGAGGAAAAAAGGGGAAGAAGATCAGACAGGCTGTTGGAAGACAAGTTCAGATAAGCAGAGATCAGATAAACAAGGTCTACAGGGGAAGTCTACAAGGCAGGTGATATGATGATTCATAGGTGATGTTTTGTCACCAATGCCAAAGGGGAAGATTGTTGACATATTTAAGTTGTCATTGGTAAAGTCTTTGGCAAACATCCTACCGGAACATAGGTACATCACACCGGTACTCATAACTACGAACCAATAGACTAAAGGAGTTAGTAGTGCATCTTAACCGGTCACGATTATACAGGTCTAAGTGTTTTCAACCGGTCATGAAAGACACACAGGGAAGAGATGGCTAACCGGATACATTTTCTTTACCAGTTAATGCATGATAATCCAAACCGGATTATGCGGAGCATTCACAGTTGAAACTGAAGTTAGCTTTTGAATTGGAGTTAGCTTTATTTTATCTACGGGCGTTTCAAGGTAAACTCAAGATCAGTTTGCAAGCCTTTTCTGCATGCTTAATTTATGGGTGAGTTTACAGCTTGGCGGTACTATGAGAAGTATTTTTGATAGGGTTAATTTCTTATAAATATAGGTCATAGGATACACAAGAAGTGTTGTTGAATATTCAGAGCAGGAGAGATATCCTCTGAGAGGAGCTACAGTCACGAGAAGTGAAAGGCAGAGAAAAGTTCAACAGCCAAGCAGAGGAAAGGGTAACAGGTATGATCTAATCAGACAGAAAGTGTCATCATAGATCATTGCTTTAGATTGTGAAGCATATTCAAATCTCTTAATCAGGGTGAACCCTAATAGGTTCTTTGTATAAATCCATTTATCGGGTAACATCTTTATTGGCGTTGAAAGTCCTCTTACCAGGCGATTTTTAACAGGGTCAAGATCCTAACAGGTCTTCTACCAAATCCCTTTACCGGATAGCACTCTTATCAGTGCTTTGTAAGCCTCTAATAGGGCACCTTTATTACTACAGTAGTAAGGTTGTGGTTTTGTCCCACCATGGTTTTCTCCTTCTAATCGAGGGTTTCCACATATATATGCTGTGTTGACCTGTGCATTCTATTTCTGTTTATGAATGTTGTTATATTCTTTTAGTTCTGCAAGAATATATTTATAAGGTTCAATTTGAGTAGAAATTGTATTTACTGATTCACCCCCCGCCCCCCCCCCTCTTAGTAACCGGTTAGGATTAACACAACCCCTGTTCTGGTATTTCTAGAATCTTGTTTGTTGTGTCTAACATGGACTTTAAGTGGCTGGGAGTTTCAAAAGGGTTCATAAATTTTTTTAAGCACATCATGAGAACCAAACTGATGTGCTTGATGACATTTGCTAACTTGTGAGATGTGAATCTCAACTTTTTTGAGAGGTGGTGTTGACATTTTCCATGAGATACAGAGGTAGCTGTACACATTTGAATGTAGCTGCCGTCTTCCTAATTATCTACATGGTGGGGGGGTGTGGAGAATTTATTATATTAAAACAATTTTAACTTTTTTGTGACTGCCAACTCTTCATTTAAGTTTGTAATTTTAGAGTGCAAAATTATATGCTTGATTTGTATCCGTTTACCAATATCCACCTCAATTTGATTCTAAAATTGCATGGTTGGTTTCTATCTCCAATCTTCATTATGGCTTTCAGACATTTTGAATACACAATGAACATTCATAATTTCATTATAAGCTGAAATGTTGACTTCTGGTATTGTTCACCTAGGATGAATTTGTAATAATGTCGCTAATGTGTTTACAATGGCAAGATGCAAACAACTAATAGATTATTAGATGCATTGTGCACACATTCAAGAAGGGCTCTGTAATTTGGAAACTACGCCACTGTTTTTTCCCTTTGTGTTACCTGGAATTGACTTGTAGTTAATAATGTTTTTCATTTGTTGAATATAGATGCCTGTTAGTTTTTTCTAATGAAACCACAATCTTTATCTGATGTAATAGGTCATTCTATAGAGATCTCAAAAGCCAAAATTTGTAGAGACCCTTGTATGATTATATTGTTATTTTTGACTGATAAAGTGCACCCAATAAGTAGAAAAGTAGCATAGCCATGGCTAACATACCCAAGATAATTGAAACACATGTTGGAAACCCAAATCAGGACCATCCATTGGCTGTCAAGGCCCAGGAGGTTTTTGAAAGCTGTGGTGGATGCTAAGTAACTGTTGTTTTTGCAGCTCCTTTTTGTCGTATGGAGGAGATGCAAGCACTTTTTTGGCTTCAATGCTGCTTGGCAATGATCTGTTTGGTATAGCTTCAATGCTGTTCATGAACGGGCCAAAATTATTTGATTCCTTTGTTAATTGTAAAGTGGTTCTTCAAGGTGATTTTCATTGTGGGTTTGTTGAACTTTACAAAATATATCCTTGTTTCTAGGACATTTTCTAATTAAAGTAGTGATGTCTAACATTCTCTTGTATATCCAGTATCCAGCTAAATAAAATCCATGGAGCTTTAGGCCATTTCTGCTGTGCACTTCTTGGGCACCTTATGGACTTCTATAGTTGGGGATATGTTGTATCTTCCCATCATTGTGTATCTTTTTCATTATTCTTTATTTTTTTTAACAGGGGTTTTGTTGGGGCCCCATCCAGCCGGTCTAAAATGTTAGAAAAGATTACAACAGTAATATCAAGATGACAACTGCTGTTCATCCAAAACACCAGCAGCACTAGCTTCATACATTGCGTGATAAACTAAAAACCAGGGTAATGGGAAATTACTATTAAAGCCAGTCGCCTTTTGAAACCTTAAGAAAGCCCAAAATATTAAATAACAAGTGCGAAAACAAACAAGCTTCCTGCACCATAGGGAAAGCAGACATGAAATCCATAAAAGACAAAAAAATTAGTATAACAAAGCTCCTACAAAAGAACATTGAGGAGATGGATGAAGAACCACAAACACCACTGCCACCCTACAGTTCTACAACAACTCACTTTCCAACTCCTACCGTACCAACACAAATAAAGGATGAGGTGCCTGCTTTACAGCTGATACCGGTTGCTAGTAGTGAAACCCTGACACCATTAACCAATTCCAGACACTTGATAGCTCTTTGAACAACATTATTCGCAAATATTGGGGAGATTAAATCATTCACTATCTCTAGGAGTCCATTGAGAATGGGTGACCTGGAGGTGAGTATCCACCTTCATGTCTTGACAATAATCCTGCAAGAGATGCATATGATGGTTGACAAAGACCACCACTTTTATCACCTCTAATTTACTCTTTACTCTTTTTGTTCACATACTAGATAGGAGCAGTCAAAATCCATCTTTAGGCGATGATATGATGTCATTTCTTGAAGAAAAGGGTCACCAAGGTCCTTTCTGCCTCTAGCTATGAGTGGCACACACTAATGCGACCAAAAAATCGTACACCCCATGTAGAAAACCAACCCATAGCTACCACCTACTCATAGCTGAACACACAGAACTACAATACGCCATGCTACATTTTACATTGGTTAAAAAAGTCATTGCATGAATAGCCTTACAGTATCATAAACTCAAATTGAAAATGAGGTGATTATAAGAAAGATCATTTGTTAGGGAAGCTAAGCTCACATAGCTTGGAGAATGACTATATGATGTAAAGGTGATGATAGGCTGATAATAAAATTTCATTGTTTCTTAAAAAGCTCAAGTCTCACCAGACTTTTGTCCTTTTCATCTACATTCTTGTTGAGCAATAAGAAAACAGACTGGTTATAGGGTCAATCAAAATCCCATGATTTGCTATAGGGTCTGCTGCTCTATTTCCTTCACTAAGAACATGAATAAAAGAAAATTCATTCTCAAGCTGCATAGTACCATTTAGCATAATCTTGGCCTCCAACTATTATAAGTCACACTATTCAAACCTGTACTAATAATTTTTGATTCACCTTCCACTAGAATAATGGAGAAATCTCTCATGCTAACCAATTGCAGATCTTCAGCCCCGACAATCCATTCCACCTCATTATTCATTTTAGTTCCAAATCAAAAGGTTTCACCAGTTATGTAGCTGCATTTCTCATCTCTAAATACCGCCCTAGCACTTGCCTTACCCGGGACACCCTGCCACACCATCAAAGTTCATCTTTAAAAACCACTTGGGGGAAGTTTTAGTTCACATTGTCTCTTGCTGAATTAGCAAGGATTATTTATTATCTTTTTTGTACTTTACTAAATGGTCTTGTTGATAAATCCCTAAAGATTCTACAACAAATCAATGCATTCGTAAAAAGAAGGCTTGTCAATCCTTACCAGTGTCCTTGTGATCTGTGCCAAACATGGAACTTAGTAACAGATTTATATTCTTGGACCAGAAAAAACATTCTTGAATGTGACACTTGAAACTGGAACATTTTGGAGAGAGTTTAACAGCAATATATCCTCCATCTTCAGTAGATTTTGTTTCACCTAGTGATCTTATTAGAAATCCATGTTTACATTGTCTTCTCCAACTCTTTCACTTCATTTTCTATCCATTATTATTCATTTCATTCCTGTGTGTGACCTCAAAACATTTTAAAAGTGATGCCTAGTTTTTCATGCTCTGTTTTTGAGCTCAAAAAATCAAAATAGAATATTTCTTTCTTTATCACTCAAGTCTTTTAATCCACGAAACACAATTCAGTTGTGATTTTTTTCTGCATTCCCTTGTTTGAGAAATGTTTGTAACAAATCAGAGTTTTATGGCAGCTTTCCTTGTTTGAATGTTGCCTTAAAATATTTTTTATTAAATAACTTGCATGCAATTGTACTAAAATGAACACCATGTGACTATGTTTTTGTTGTTCAAATGCTAGGAAGATTAATGCTTTTATGATTCAATGAGAATTTGGTTTTACCTAATTATTCAAAAATGTTCATAGGCTAATGTTGTTTTCCATAGTATTTACATTACAATACCATGAATTGAAGCATTAGAGAAAACACCTTCAAGTGGGGTGTGGTCAAATGGCTGGATCACTTGGTTCTCTTGTTGGAGACCATGGTTCAAATCCCCCTAAGAGCACTTTGATGCTGAATGAATATCTTAGCACTTATATCATAAGTGGTTTGCAACAAGGGAGTGTTGGAAAGATGCTGGAAGAAGGTGGCCAAGGAGTGGTAGAAGGATGTTGCATGAAAGCAGCTAGATAGTGCTGGTTGTGTAGCAGGTTGTTTGTAGTAAAATAATATTGTAATGTTTCTATAATGGTAATTTTGGTTTAGTAAGTTCCTGTTTACATTGTTTAGGATTGTTTCTTATTAGAAGCATCACCTTGTAGATCTTTTATAAATGGAGCCTTTCGTCCCTATTGTCTATATCTTTTATAATAACATGGTATTGGAGTGGGCTAAGATTTTTTTGGCAGATTTTCTTTAAAAAATTGTGGTTTTCCTGGAAATTATTTTCTAGAAGTTTTTTTGAACAATTTTTTAATAAAAATCATGGATATTGCAGATTTAGTTTTTGCTCATGTTTCTGAAAAAAAAATTGAAGGTTATTTTGCAAAGGTCGAGTGATGTCGGTGGTGTTGTTTCTTCTTAGTCTACGCATGAAGGTTTCTCTGATTGTGTGTGTGTTTGTGAGGGTTTCTATGTTTGTTCTAGGCCCAAGTGAAAGGATCTTTGTGTTTCTTCTCGGTCAGCTCTTTGAGACTGACAAAGTGTTGAAATCAAGGTTTTTCTTTGCGTCGTTTTTTTTCCCTTTCAGACCCATGACTTCTTTTACCTTGTGAGATTGCTTTTTTTGCGCATGACAAGGTTTTAGCTCGTGTTTTTCTCAGAATTTTTTTAAACTAGCGTCTTTTATTTGCTCGCCACAATTTGTTTTTACTTGCGGGCATCATCTACAAAGGCGTCCTATTGGTTTTCCCTGAGTTCTCATGCCATTTTCTTAGACGACCCTATGAATCTAAACTCGAGTTTGTTTGAGGCATCGTCTCATTTTTTTAGCTCGCGAGCTTGCCTTCTTACGTGCTGTGGTTGCAAACTTTAAGGGGCTGAATTTTTTTTGATGGGTTTGCTGACATTCCATAGGTGGGATTTCTTTGACATCTGCAAGCTAGGGTTTCTTCAGAGGGCTAGTGGTTTTTTCACAATTTTACAAAAATCGTGGTCGTGGGTTTTTATAAGTTTGTACAATTTTTCCACAAAAATTGTGTGTTTTTTTGTTTGTAAAAGGGTTTTGCTTGATTTTTCCTAACAATCGTGGTCATGGGATTTTGTTTTTTGCATTATTTTTTCACACAAAAAGCGTGGGTTCTTTTTTTGTTGGAGGGATTTTTGATCTTTTCCACTAAAAATCATGATTATTGTTGCTATTTTCTGGGTTTTCTGATTTTTTCACCAAAAGATCTTTGGAGGATTTTGCATGATTTTCCTAAAAATGGTTGTCAATTTTACCTTTTTTCCCTAAACGAAGGGTTTGTCAATTTTTTTGCAAAATTGTGGATGACTACAGCATCATATCAAGGGTTTAATGATTTTTTCCACAAAAATCGTGTTTTTTTGCAATTGTTTTAGGTCGCACCTAGAGTTGTTGGGTCGAACGGTGTTCATTTGCAAAAGAATTTGCCATTTTTTTCAAAAAAAATGTGGCTGTTTTTCTAAAGTAGTGGAGGGTTTGAGGATTTTCCTCAAAATTGTTGTTTCAATTTGAGAAGCTGATCTTGGCGTCTTTGACTACAAGGAGGGATAGCTTTGTTACCCAACATCAGGTTGGAAGGATTGTGGTTATCTTGGTCATATCCAGAAGTTCTGCAAAACCAAGGAGGGTCTCAACAGTAGGCTCATGTTGTAGAGCGTTCTAAAGAGAAGTGGCAACCTTCTATACATTTGTGAACAAAAGACCTACAAATTATGTCTTATGTAGGGTAGTTAGACTTAGAATGATAACCATTAAGGGAGTGTATTAAAATAATATTGTAACATTTCTATAATGGTCATATTGGTTTAGTGAGTTTCTGCTTCCGTTGTTTACAATTGTTTTTTTTAGAAACATTGTCTTGTGTATCTTTTATAAATAAAGCCTTTTGTTTCTATTGTATATATTGATTTTATAACAACAGTTTGAGGGAGCAATAGCTCCATTGGTTTCATCTACAAGGATGCAAGATCTTTCAAAAAAATATGCTCCCCAAGGTTTTTGGGATGGGGACGATGTGATGTGCTTCTAATATGGGGGTACGATTTTGCCATTTTTTAGGGAATGGTAGGGGATGGCTATAAAAAAAAAGATTTTCTTTTATAAAATATAAGAAAATTTCATATAATCATAATAACATTGATATAGCATATTTCATAGACATTATGAAACCTTTGTGAGCATAAGTAATTCCTACATAATTGAATAGGAATTATAATGTTATTTATATATTATATTTACATATGAGCATGCGTTAACAAAGACACTATACTCAAGAAAGGGATTTAGTGTTAAAGTTTTCCCGAAGCCTTCAAGACTGCATGTTTTGTTGTCAAACTCATCAACAACAAAGAATGGTTAGAGAAAAGCCAAACAAACAAGAACAGTTAAATGAAAAGATTCTACTTTTACCTTAGATGGGATTGTTCTATGAGTTGTTTGTGCAAATACATTTATGCCTTTTGAAAATGGCATTTCCTGCCAGCTATGACTTAGCTCGTATTCAACAATATAATGACTATGGCATACCAACTTTGTCTATGGCAGTCCTTGTATACTAAACAAATTGTCCAATGAAACAAGATACTCCTTGCTTGTAGTTTTGATTTGTGAAGACGTAGAGATTTGTAATTGGGGATATGCATTTTGTAGATTTTGTAATTATGATCATTGGTCTATTACTTAATTAGACTTATAGTTTGATGGGGGTTAGGGGATAGTGCCCCTCGTAGGTTTGAGGGCAATGCCTTGGTCACATTCTCTGTCATGATATTTGGTAGGGTCAAGGAGTGAAGCCCTCGACACCAAGCCCAAATTAGCACCTTCAAAACCACATAGACCTTCATGGAAAACACCATTTTCAATTTTCTTTATAAACCCTAGTGAACATGTTATAAACTAAACAAGCATTGAAATGGTGTAAGATTTTTTTTAAATGTGACTGAAATTATCCTTAGGTATGTTAGAGGATGACTAGTCATACTTGGAACAAATGGAGAACATCTGGACGTCCCTTGGTTGTGACCTAACATACCCTGCAATTTTTTAAAAGTCCTTTCCTAAATTTGGCAGGGATGGGGGCAAGGCATTTCCTAGGCGTTTCTGCATCTCCGAAATGTATCCTATAGGGGACAAGGGTAAAAAGGTAGGGGATGCATCCCTGGGGAGCAATTGAAAAATTCATTTGTCATGTTCATAGCTCTAGTCAAAATTGTCTACCCATAATCTAAAGATTGGCTTTTCCAGAAGTTGAATCAACACATCTTCTTGGTATGGCAAAACTATTGGCGTACATGTATACAACATGATCACAACATTTATTCTTAGACATAATCAACTCTTTTCTGTATAAGGGAATCCAAAATAAAGTGCATTGCTTATTTCCAGGTAACATGGATTCAATACTAACATACAATATAAAAAATAGAAACTGGGTAGATGGAATTCAATGTAATTGAAAGGACCAGAGTATCTCCCATTGTTTGAAATGTTAAAAGCTCAGTAAAGTTTTTGCAAGGATACCTGAAGTGCTATCTTATGTAAATCATATTTGTTTCTATATATATGTTGTGCATCTTAGAAGTGCTGCCTTGAAATGCTCAGTGCAACTAGTCTGTAAATTTTTTATGGATAGACACTCTCCTTGGTAACTTGCAACAAATTGTCCGTGATGTGTTCCTTGCTGACAAATATGGCTAAGAAGACTAACAACGCAAAACACAAAACAATCGGTAATAAGTTAATGCTAAACATAAGCCAGCCTCCAGAAAAATCTCAAAACAACTGTCAACAAATCTAATCATGAAGTGTTGGAAAATAAGCTATATCTGAACCAAAGACAGACCGACCAAGCCAGTAGCTTGGTGGTAGAGCACCCTAGTAGGAAATGAGGGGTCCTTGGTTCAACTCCTAGCTAGTCCATGAAAAGTTTAACATGGTAGCAGAGTCAAAATCAGCAGAGCCAAGCCAAGTGAAGATACCCAAAGACCTATGGTGTGGCTCAAGGGGTCTTTGAAATAAGCCAAACCCAAACCAAAGATGGACCACTCATAAGAGGGCTGTGAGCTTAGTGGTAGAGCACCCCAGCAGCAAATAAGAGGTCCTAGGTTCAACTCCTAGCTGGTCTGCAAAAAGTTTAAAACAAAGAAGATATTGATGAAAATAGGTGCATTGAAAATATTGTTTTGGTACATTGAATAAGTTTAAAAAACTGATGTTTCTTTAAAGAACCAAAATTTGATGCCACTTGTGTTTTAAGAGATTGTAATTTACTGCATGTGCCTCTAGCTCAACTCAACCCATGGCAGTCGCATTGTTCTGAAAGAACTGAGGTATGGCTGTTTATATAGGGTGTATATGCTTCTACAGCCACAGATTTTCTGGCACACCTGAAAACACCCTCAGAACTTGAACTTTTCTTGTGTGCGCTCATCAGATGCAAGGTTTTCATATCCATAAAGTAAGAAATTATCATTTGAAATAAATGGGAATTCATTGCCCCTTACAGCTAAGCATTGAATATCCCTCAAGTCAAAGAGCAAAGACATAGCAATGTTCTTATAAAGCATTTTATTGCCTCTACAAGTAAGAAACTGAATTATGTTGCCAAACCATTCCAATCAGGAGTAATAGTGAGTTAGCGGAGGATTCTGTCAGTAAAAGGCCCTCTTTTACATCTCTTCCACAGCATAAAAGAAAATTATATGATTAGAAAATAAACTAAATTTTCTTTCGTGTCTATAGGCACCCATACGGAGCACAAGTTTAAAGTTAGATTTCCCAGGCATCATAAAGGCCAGATTGGTTAGGATATGATATATCCCATTCTTGGTATCTAGGACTAGCATCTTTGACTGCTCAATCTTTTCTATTTAAAAAAATAGCACATTCCTTTCTAATGCTAAGTGTGCAAATTTTTTTATTAATCACTTCTCAAGGCATCACAACATAACATTTCATATTTTTGGACTTTCCACACAGGATAATTAGGAAAAGAAAATTTAGGTACTAGAAATCATGAGCAGCAAGGAATCACATAATAGAAGACATCTTTTCATTACCATTTTCAGAAGCAATTTCTCTTCAACTGATAGGCTTGTGTTTATATTGCTTCTGCCACTGATAATTTCAATTACAAGTACCCCAAAGCTATAGACATCTGCCTTTCTTGTTAATCGCCCACGCATGGCATATTCTGGAGCCAGATAACCACTAGCCAGGAGACAAAGACAAAAGACAAAATTATCTGTTAGTCTTTACACTTGTTCAGGATATGTTTTCTTTCATGCATTTTGTTTAACCATATTTAAAAACTAAGCTCCTCGCCTTCTAACATAATTTCTTTAAGTGATTTAGTATCTCATATTTAGGATACAATGAGAATTAGAGACCTATAACTTTTTGAGTTCTACTACATGCATTAATTGGGATTGATTATTTGTGGCAGTGGTATTGTAATTTTGATAGCTAACTAAGAAAGATGATCCTTTAATGTATAGCCAAGATATTATTTTTGGGGCGTCATTTCTATGTAAGACTAAAAGTCTAAAGAAGACTTACAGTGTTCCAGCAACTCGTGTACTGATATGTGTAATATTATCTGGGAAAAGTTTAGCCAGACCAAAATCTGCAATCTTGGGATTGAGATCCCCATCAAGGAGTATGTTGCTAGCTTTAATATCTCGGTGCACAATATAAGGTGTAACTTCCTCATGAAGATATGCAAAACCACGGGCGGTTCCAATGCAGATTTTGGACCTTGTTTGCCAATCCAGGTTTTTTGCACCATCACTGGAGCCTGATATGTTGCAATCAATGTCATTTGCACAGAACTCTTCCTTACAATGGCAAATACAATTGCTATTTTCTTTCTTAACTTTAAATTTACATTTTCAATATCTCTCCAACAAACATTCAGAGAGATATTGGCAGATAAGATTTTCATTTTCTTTCTAAACTTTAAAAGTGCGATTTTAATTTCTCTCCAACAAACATTGATCGAGACATAGCCAAACTAATAGCACACCATCTGAGTTAAAGTTTAAAGGAAGGAGACAATCAACATAATTTCTCAAGATCATAGTTATACCAAATAAGACATGTGAAATGCTGTTGTTCTCCAGATATTCATACACCAAAATTCGATGATCGTTTTCTATGCAACACCCATGCAGCATGACAATATTTTCATGTTTGACTGCAGAGATTGTGGCTATTTCAGTTAAAAACTCATGGACACCTTGTCTTGATTCAGCAGAAAGCTGCTTCACTGCGACCATTGCACCATCCTTCAAGACGCCCTGCAATTCAAGGGGAGTTAAATGGAATAAATAAGCAAAACTGTAGTTTCTGCAAGATTCCTTCATTGTCTATGAAATATAACACAGTCCCCAAAAGGAGAATTTATATTTATACCTACAAATGTATGCTTGTTAGTAGCGTTATTATATAGGCTGGAAATGTGAGGATTAATTTCATGTTGGATCTCAGGTGATTAATCAATTGCTTAGTCAAGGTTTTGGTTACATGTTAGAAAATGACAAGTATCATTTTGAGATGTTGAGTTGATATTTTCAATAACATATAGGCTCTTGTTATCCATCAGAAATAAATTCTTTCTTTCTCCATCCATGTGATTTGGTACTATTTGGCGAAATTCCAAATAAAAGTTTGAAGGTGAGGATTTTATGCACAAAACATATAACCTAACAAAATTGGTTCTACCTCAAGTATATATTCCGTATCATATTTTTTTAATGAAAGGTGCAAATATCTCTCAACTTTTACAAAAATTTATACACTTTCTAATAAGAAGTAATTGAAAACATTTTAATAGACTGTACAAATATTATGTCCTTGAAGTTCTACAAGCTTATCTTGCTAAAAAACAAAAAAGAGCATATAATTGTTGGTACCAGAAACCTGAAAGAGATAAACAAAACACATAATAATAAATGCCTACCAAAAGGGTTAAGGCCTTTCAGAAAATTAAGTGACCTATGATTACCGAAATTGAAGGCTATTTAGATGTGCATACCTGATTAATATAAGTTTACACTCAAAACATGTATGTACTGGATATACAGGTGTGGGTGAAAAGTGCACCCCTTTTTCCACCCTAGACATGCCAGCTGCAGCTGGGTGCATTGAGTATTTTCTATCATAATTGCACATCCTACTGAAATATATAAACAAATATGTAAAACTACGTGTCCGTTCACTTTACTGCTGCTTGCCAGGCCAATAAGACAACATAGAATTCTTAGAAAAAAAAAGAGCTATGTACTCCTTAGGTTGACAGTGAGGTGGTTTCCTTGAAGAAAAATAATGTTGGCAACTTTAGGATGGAAAACACTGATGCGGTAGACTACCTTTCAGTGGGTAGGATTTGCTCTAATGTAAACTTGGCTTCTCTAGTTGTTAATTCTTCAGTGGAGGTGGGTGTGGAGAGGGAAGTCATTGAAGTCTAGAGCATCCTGTTTACCCTTCAATGACAGTCCTACCTTCTCTTTGCTCATCATCTCCAGCCAAGGAAGATTAAAAAATGCAGAGTAGGAGCTCAAGCAGTCCTAAGATTTCCGAGAAGACTTTGATGCCCCTTGATTCAAGTTCAGCTGCTAGAAAAGAAAATATGATAAGAAAATCTGCTTTACCATCTCAATCGGTAGATTATCTACTAGTGTTCAAGGCTCTCCAGAGCTCTATGGTTATGAGCTCCCTGACTAATACTTTTCTGGGTGGTTTGTCTTGTGCTTTTTGTCTTTTTGCCACGTTTTATGTTTTTATGTTATTTTTGTGTTTGTAGCTGTTGGTTTGCAGTCTTGGTGCTGTCTCTCTATTACTTTGTGGAATTTCAACTTTGTATCTATTCTTGATTTTGCAAAGAATTTGAACCCTTCCAAAACACCACCTCTACTCTCTATTCAAAAAATATATAAACACTAAAACATGAAAACATCAAATAATGACCCAAACTTACCTCTTATTCTCAACCATCATTCTACTCTTTTATATTATTCACAACAAACATTTTTTTTTCAGCAAACATCTGACAAAGCAAGCTGTAAGGCATCCATTTCTAGCCGACAAAGAATCTCAGCCAGTATAAAGAGGTTGACTTGTGTTGATTCATAACCCTTCTACTGTATTTTTTTCGTCAAGGTTCGATTTCACATGCCAGCTATATGAATTCATAAATTGATTTATGTTCTTGAATATTTTGGGTGTTACGTTTATCAGTCCCTGCCTGTTTCTTAAAACTGTACCGAGGGCTTGGAAGGAAGAGAAAAAACACTATTTTGAAGTTTAGAAAAAAGAATTAATTCTAAATTTTTTATTGATCTGACAGTGTTATTAGTTGAACTTTTATTTTTTAAATTTACAAAAATTAATGATCAGAAATGTGGCCATAAAACATTAAAACAACTTCTAATGTTCATATGTTTTTTCTTTACCACTGCAACTGAAGACTCTAGTTAGGTTAACATTATAGTCCAAGATTCAATTTTTATGTTTGATGTTTTCAGTTTTAATGTATGTTCGGTACTGGCATAACTAGGTTTTGTAATTTCACACCCAGTGCCGCTTATCCACACTGTGCAATGCATCACACTACTGCACGACTGCACCCATATAAACTTGACAAACAAGTCCATATACTAAGATCATTTGAATATTCTTGGATTTGGTGAGCCCTTGAAATTATACGCAAATCAATTTACATTTCCTCCTACAGCACAACAGAATACAAAATTGATAAGCTATCTGCCTATAAAATGCAAATCTCTATTTGCACAAATTAGGTACATCCTGAGCATTGAACGTGTTCTTATCTAACATTCTAGGTTGTAATATACCTTGTACACAGTACCAAATCCTCCAGCACCAATCTTGTTTTCTGCATGAAAATTCTTTGTTGCTTGAATGAGTTCCTTATAGGAGAAAATATGAACACCTTGAACGACAGAGAAATCTGCTTGAACGCGCACTCAAAAAGGTGCTAGATATTAGTATGTACTCAAAGGAAGAATATCTGTGGTAAGACTGCATTAGAAAAGTAACAGTCCACAACAGTACAAGAACAGAAAACTCAAATTCAACTTCGCTCAATAGGAATAAAAACATGGAAAAAAGTTCATACCTTCTCCACTTTCCTCAACAGTCTTTTGGGATTGTTTGTCCCTTCTGAACGCACCACGAAAACATTTCAAAGATGCAAACATGATATCTCCAACCAGCCTTTAAATCACCAGGAAGGATGTTGTTCTGAGTATCCTGAAAGAGCTGCCCAAGAATATAATGAGAAATTCAATAGTAGTTCATAATTAATTAGAATCCAAGTATGCATATCGACAAAAAAAGAGCGAGCACGTTTCCAGCGTTCGGATACAGAGGCATAATCGCAGAACAATTATACAGATCTCATTAGAGAAAACCTGGTATTCAATAAGAAACAAAATCGAATTCTACGTCCTGTTAGGCCAATTATAAGACCACAAGTTTGGCTAATGGTGGGATATTCATGACCAATGTTGCCTAAGCTAAACACAAAAAAAGGGGTAAATTTGATGGTCGTACGGCAGTTTTTAAGTATATCAATAGTAAATTACAATAAAAATTTAGAAGATTCTACTGTTTTATTGGGAAGAATTAATAAGATAGAATTTTATTATATCTTGAAGAAGATATGCGTGACAATTTTTTAATATGAGAAAAGCATTCTCAATAAACAAACTGTTACAAAACTCTGTTTGACAGGCAATGTCGGTTGTCAAATGTATTTTTTATTCTCTGCGATGAAAATTTACATTACTAAAAATTATAATTTCATATAATTTTTAACTGTAATATTCCTTTGGCCCAAGAATCTATGATGGCATCTTGACCCTTGTCTCTAATTTTATATTTTTAACCGTAAGGTCGACTAGTGTGAATATATATTAGTCTTCATTCAGTTTTGAGACGCCATCATTAAATTATAATAAAGCAGGATGATCAATTCTTGTCGCCCCCTAGAATCTGAAGAAATGGTCTCTGGTCATCATTTGCTACAGTAACATGACTTGGAGCCCTAATTACTGATCATATTGACCGATGAAAGAATACCAAGAAGAACACATTGATCCAAAACGTAACTTTCTTCCTGCCCACGTAAATTCAAATCTCCCTACGTTTCTCATTTGACCGTAAGCACGCAGCAAAACAAGAAAACTGATTTCATATTCAAAGAAACTTCGTCAATGCAAGGCACAAGTTCAAATGAGACTGAGATCTGATAAAACAAAGAGTCTCAAAGATTTTTCAACCAGCACAAACAAAGATAACGAGCAGAGACTATGGGTTCAAAAAGAATACTACCTCGAATCCTGAAACATGAACATAAACAAAAGCAGCCTACATTGAATACTGAAACATGAATATAAACAAAAGCAGACTACCTTGAATACTGCAACATGAATGTAAACAAAATCAGCTTGACTGCAATAAACGAAGGAGACAGTGTGTACAAGAAAAATGAAAGAATTTGGTCATGACAGTGGATGAACAAATCCACATGGCTCAAAATGGACCCTACACACATCAAACTTGACCAGTCAAGGCTACTTATAAGATTTCACGTGAAGGACTTTAGAATACAGGTTCACATAAAAAATGGTAGGGGACCACTGCTATTAATTAATTTTTATTAGCTTTCTTCAATAAAAGAAAAGAAAAATGTTAGGGACCAAAATCAAGCATCACTTAAATATGTCATAAAGAAGAAGTGCTTTGAGTACACCTGGGCATAAAAATATATATTGAAGTTTGCAAAATAGTATTTGTAGATGATTGGTAATATTAAAAAAATTAGATCCATAAAAATAATAAAAATACCAACTCAAACATTGTTTAGACAAATATTAGCATATAGAAAAATAAAAATTTTGAAAAATAAAAATTAATGTTTTTCTAAAATTCTAAAATTGACTTTTTCTACATCGAAACAATTTTAACAACTATTTGAAAAACTAAAACATTTTAAGAAATAAAAATAACAAAACTAAAACACAAGTAACATATTTGAAAAAAATATTACATCCACAAAAATAAAATATAAAGATATTACCAACTTAAAATATGATTTAGACAAATATTCATATAAAAAAATACAAACTTAAAAAACATAATTTTTTTTTATCTTTTTAAAAATTTGAGAACATTTTTTTTAATTTTTAATCTTTTTAAAATTTTGAGAACATTTCTATGATTTAATTGTATTATTGTTGAAAACTAAAATAGTTGGTCAAAGTAAAGTGTCAACAAAAAGATTTCAACTAAAAATGATAATTAGATGATTAATGCAACTTTACATAAAAAAGGCCTCTACATAATTATATTTAACACTATCAAATATATCTATTTTTTATTGGTTATGTCTACATTTAAAGGCACATCAATAATTGTTAATAAATTATTAAATTACACAATAAATTAAATCTTAATAAAAAAAGAAAAAAAAACTAAATTAATAAAATAATTAAAAATAGTTCTAAGTATAACTAGCATGCCTATCTTTAGGAAAATCCATGGAAAAGATGTCAAAAGAGATATCATTTTCTAAATACTTGTTTTATAATAATAATAATACAAAATTAATATAATGTAGGTACTTGAGAATGATGTTTCTAATGTGTAAATAGATTTTTTAAAGATAGATATGTTAGTTATAATATCATGTACACATTATATGAAAAGACTAGGATTACGATTAATAAAAGAAATTCTATTTATTTCTTTAATAATAAAGTAGGACATATTGTGTAAGTAACAACAAAAGGGATATTAACTAATTAAATAGACAATCATTTTGGTTTATCACCTACAAACAATTTGTAATATAATAATAATCATGCAAGAATGTGAGTATATGTTTACCATTGAATTTCTAAATATGTGCACTTATTTTCCTTAATATTTATGATTACACTTGTCTTTCCATTTAAAATTAAGGTGGATAAATTAAGATTTTTTGGGGAAGGATTAAGAGCTATATTTATTTTTTGAAAAAAAGAACGGACAAGAAAGAGATCCATGTCAATCCTTCAAGAAACAATACAGTTTTTGGGTGTATGCTATACTTTATTTATTAAATAAAGTGAATCAAATATTACACAAAATTAAGAAATTAATTGTAATTATTATTGAAGCCAAAATACTCTTTCGTGACTTGCTAAGAAGACCTAAGAAATGAAGTTATATACACCTAAAAATGGCTTGAGATTATATATATTGACTATTTAATTAATATCTATTTTTTATTACAAAATAAATTATTTAATCTATATATACACCTAAAAATGGCTTGAGAACATTAATTAATATTGACTATTTAAATAATGTCTATTATTTTATCACAAAATAAATTATTTAATTTATACATGTGATTCGTGTCTACTTTATTCTTCTAAGCCCTAAGTCTTCTAAACTCCTTAATAATTAAATAATTTCAAATTATTTGATTCGTCATCATCAAATGACAAAGTTCGTGGTCTTAAGGAGGGAGATGCTTATGTGTCACCACATTCCCTAGTCTTTCTCCACATTACCTATTATCAAGATATTGGTCTCTCCACCTCTCCTTGGTCAAAAGTGACTCATGAGACACTTGTCTCATGAATCCTATTATCGCTCTCATATTTCAACAACTTAGAATGTTTCTCCATCCTTCTCATAGTCATGGAGAGGATCATGACAAGTTTTCTCTCCTCCCATCTTTCCCTCCACCTTGTTAATGTGGGAGGAACATCCTCCTTACTTTTCTCTCACAAACTAACCATCTTCCTACTTTCTCTCTCACAATTCAATTAACTTCATCCTAGCCATCCATTTCCTCAAGACTAATTCTCAGCCATTAATTCTTCCCACATAGGAATAGAGTCATGAATTCCCTATAAAAGGAGATCATTCTCATTCATTTGGGACTAATTAGAGATTTTGGAGAATACTTGTGATTTTGTCCACTTTTCTTATTGAAATCTATTGTGTGCCTTTGGCTTTAGTCATTTATCATCTTAGTATTATCACTAGCATATCATCTTAGCTTTATCATTAGCATCATCTTGATAATTTTATTATCATAATGAGAAGGTTAGTTTCATCATAATGAGAAACATCCTCTCCTATCGGCTTGCTTTGTGTCATCCTTTGATAACAATTCCTTAATAGTTCAAGATTGGCATATCCACATGATCAAACTAGCACTAAAGATATCTTGTCACTTCAATTTCTTCATACCACATTTCTTCAAACAAAACTTTCATCCAGTCAACACTCCAACTTCACACTTTCCATCCATCTCATTTGTACCTAGTGGCTCGAACAAGGGCTCAAAAACAAAAAGAAAAGGAAATGGAAATGGAGAGTCCCTTTGCACACTTTGGGTCATCCTCAAATATTGAAATAAGAGGAACTGACAAAACCACAACTTCAAGAAGCTTAACAAGACCCTAGGTTTCACAAATTGTTGGAAAGAGTTTTAGAAATGGATAAAGAAAAGTATTTCCTCATGCTTGCACAACAAGGTGTAAAGTTGCCTCCTAATTTTGATGTCACAAATATGAAAGAACCAATTATGGTAGATGACCATGGAGAATCTAGGAAATGAAAAGGAAAGAAAGAAGAAAGTAGTCCATTGGAAACAATTAATAGATCTAGATATTACAACAACAAATAAAAAACATACAAATTGGATCTTCAATCAAGAGATATTCTTTAGAGGATACATGTCCATACCCTTTTGATAAGAATTTGGTAATGATACCTTTTCCTCCAAACTTTGAAATTCTAAAATTTGATAAGTATAGAGGAAAAAGTGATCCACAAGACCACATTAGGGAATTTTGTGTTGCTTGTATAGAAGTTACCCATAATGAAACATATTTGATGCAACTATTTCCACATAGTTTGGGAGGACAAGTGATGGAAATGTTTACACTATTACTCCTGAAATTAAAATGTTTAATGACTAGTGGACAAGTTTTGTGACACATTGCTCTTATAACATTGAAGATGAGGTATCAATGTTAGATCTTTGTAACATGAGACAAAAGAATAGAGAACTTTTCCTAAATTTATTGCAAAGATAGAGATAACTATTCGGAGAATATCCTTCTACCATTCAAGAACATGAAAATATGGACAACAACAACAACAATAATGACAAATCAAGGTTTTGGACCAAGAACAAGAACATTGTCAATGATGGCATTGTAGATAACAAAAGTGTTAAAGCATCGCAAGCCATCTTAAACCCATCAAGTTTGCAAAATAAGGCTCCATCAAGTAATCAAAACAATGTTCAATCAAAACCAAATACATCACATGTTCTTCACATGAGAACATTTACACCATTGAGTGAATCTCTTGAATATGCTTTCAGGAAGCTAAACATTCAAGAAATTATAAATCTTCCTGAAATAAGAGACTATGAACCTAAAGTGAAACCCACATGGTGGAAAGATACTGATTATTGTGAATATAATAAGAACAAGGGGCATAAGACAAATAATTACCTACAATTGAGAAATATCATACAAGACTTGATAGACAAGGAAGAGATATTTATTGAGGGGTATACATCAAATGAAGAACATTAGGCATTCAAGAATCCACTTCCCAAGTATGAGAGAGGAATTACTTTAAATAATAATGATGGTAACACTGCTAATTACAAAAAATCATCATATGAATATGTTGTCAATAATATATCTTATTTTGATTCATGAGCTAATGTGATCAATATCAAAGAAACTAAAGAGTATGTATTGGTTAATGTTACCACTCATCAAGCAAAGCTTACGTTAAAAGGAGCGCCTCCTAATCCTTCATACACACCTTCTAAGTCTTCATCCATCTCAAGTCAATACAATGTTTTGGATCAATTGAAAAATAAACCCGCACATTTATTCATCTTAGAGATTTTGTGTCTTTCACTATCTCATAAAAGCCATCTTAGAAAAATTTCTACAAGAGACTACTGTCCCAACAGATTTAGACCAAGCATAGTTCCAAGCCTTGCTGGACCATCTTACCACACCCCATTTATTAACATTCATTGAGAATGTTGATATATCTATTAATCAACCTCATTATGCACCCCTTCATATAGAGGTCCTCATCTATACACATACAATAAAATGAGTCCTTATAGATGGATGCGCTAGTTTAAATATCTATACTTTAAAACTAATCCTTGTATTGGGATTTTCAAATAATGTTGTTGACCCTAAAAAGAAGATCACAATAAAATCATATGATGAAGAAGAGAGAGCCTCAAAAGGATCAATGATGTTACCTATAAGATTTGGACCATTGGTAAAAGATTTTGTTTTCCAAGTCTTGGACATAGAATTAGCCTATAATATTCTCCTAGGATGCCTTGGATACATTCAATGCAAGATGTACCATCAACATACCATCAATGCCTAAAATTTATAAACAATGGTCAAGAAATAACTATCCAAGGATATCCAAATCCATTTCAATATTGCAATACCATTATGCAAACTCCAGAAGTTCTTGCACCCCATAATCATGTAGTGTCATCCTCAACTTCCAATGTTGATCCTAGTACTTTAGTTTCCACATCCAAGGAAACTAAAGTAAAAATTAGTGTCAAAGACAAATGTATTAGAGAATATTCCATTGATCAAGCCTTTTGTATCACCTATTTACCAATATCAACCAAGTCAAATGGAAAACCATCCATGTCCAGATAGAAGTCCATGATCACTATGAAAATTTTTGATGTTACTTTTGTAAAAGAGGGCACTTTATCAGATGAGATTGAAGAAAAAAATATCAAACAATGGCTCTACAAGGAAAAAGATAGTGAATCCACAAACTATGAGCATAAAGTACAATTTACCAATTGAACAATATGGTAAAGGATTCACTATTGTGCAAAAGATGCCCCACAATAGTGTGTCCCACTTTTTGGCCAACTTTGACACAGAGATCAACATTCTGAGAAAAAACTTCACTTTCAAACACTTGTTTCCGCAAAACTATTAGGAATTTGAAGATGTAAACTAGAGTCTTTTAGAATTTTCTTTCTAGTTTCTAAATATATTTTTCTTAAAAAAATTAAAATTCATTTAAATTCATTTTTCCTTCTCCTTCGAAAAGTGGTTTGTGTGAAAACCGGTGTTTTTAAGGAGTTACTGTCACTTAGATCAACATAACATTTTTAAAAAATATGATAATGATGTAATTCTTTCGAAATTATATTTGTAACTTCAATATCCAAAGGATGCAATTGGTTTCATTCATTTTGGGTCAATATTTCATAGTTTATTAAGTTAAAGTGACAATAACTATAATTTAGACATAAGGTCACTTGGATCGCTCTAACTTGATCTGTGTATATCGAAATTCATTTTTTCTTTTTTTATAGAAAGGTAACACAAATACTCTTTTCTTACATATTTTTCATAAATTTTTTTTTGTAATTTACTATTTTTCCCAAAGTCTTGAAGAGACAGGTTGTTGAATGACCAAACAACCTATGTTTAGTTAAAGTAATATTTAAAAGTGATAATGAACTCAATATGTATTAAAATTATATTCATTAGAAAGTTTGTTCTGAATAACATCATACTACATAGATAGGTTTTTCAAATGGATTCATTTGATCTACCAAAACATAAAGTCGAAGTGATTTTTTGTCAGCATTTTAATAGGTGCAAAGGAGACTCCATTGTAGGTATGAATGAGGAATACATATGTTATACCAATGTTTTTTTTAATCCAAGAGGCTTTGAGCTAACCATTTTTAATTAATTCCTTCAAATGGAACCTCTCAAGGCTTAAATCATCGTATTTTATTAAAAATGTGTTATTTCAACAAAAATCAGCATGTCTAAAAAAGTGGGACACACTATTGTGGACCACCCTAGCGTATGATGGAAAATGCCCCCTAGGTCCAAGAAAAGAAGGGATTGATGAGCCACTCCAACCTTGTTTAAGTTCCAAAAGAGGTACTGAAGGACTAGTCTATAAAGATAAAAGAAAATAAAAAGTCACGATAAAACATGTGGAGCAAATAAAAAACTTGCAAGAAGATAGTGAAGCTGATTCTCATGAATGGGAGAGACTTTTAGAAGTCTCATATAAAGATAAGCATGTTTATGTAATATAACACATATCATGGGGGACAAAGTTCAGGATCTCAACCAATAGAGTTGCATTCACATGATATTGAGAGTGCCACCCAAGAGGAAGAAGAGATACCAAATGTGATGGATGATTTTGATGAGAGTTTTGATCTTGACCTCATTTCAACCATTATTAACCTTGAAAGTTCTTGAATTTTTACCATTACCACCTTTGAGTTAGATCAACCCAATGACCCTCTTCCTCTTGTACATCCCGAAGTCATAGATTGGAAATAATTGGACATACAGGAACTCAATACCCTTTACAATGATGATGCTATTATAGACTACTTGGGTATTAGGGATCATTTACCTTTTGGAGACCATAAGACAAGATTCCCTATAGAGATCAATAATGTAGTTTATTTTGGTGAGATTGCCAAGCCTTTTAGTCACAAAAACATAACAATAAAAAATAGATCTAAGTTGTAAATCGCACAATGACAATATTAAATTAAGGAAAAGATAAAATAAAGTACGTATCCAATGGTGAAAACCTCTCTAAGGTTTCGAAGGATTAAAGGCTTGACAATCATCCCAATTATATATATCAGGAGTGGTCTCAAATTTGATAGAACCATTAGAACTAGTGAATATTGGAACATCAGGTAATCAAAATATCATTCATTTAACAACCTCATTATCAAATCAAGAAAATGAGCAATTCATCCAATTTTTCACAAAAAGGAAAATTTATTTTGCATGGTCATATGAATATATGACTAGTTTGGATCCAAATCTTATCATGCATCACTTATCAATAGCTCCAAGAGTTAAACTAATAAAACAAAATTTAAGAAAGATGCATCCATATATAGCTCTATTGGTCAAAGCATAATTAAAGAAGTTATTAGATGCAAGTTTTATCAAATTAATTGACTATGCAGAGTGGATATCCAACATTGTTCTTATGTCCAAACCAGAAAAATCAATAAGAGTGTGTACAAATTTTAGAGACTTCAATAAAACATGTCCAAAGGATGACTTTCCTTTACCAAACATTGACATTATTGTAGATTTAACAGTAGGACATGCTATGTTATCTCTGATGGGTGGGTTAATTGGTATAGTCCTAAAAAGTAAGAACCCTTGATTAGGTGCTCATTTAGGCCCCATTTTAGTATCTATGGGTTACCACATTGATGTCATGCTCTCCTAATGCTTATTGGACCCTCAAATTAACATTGCAAGTCCTATATTGGTTCAATGTTTTCAAAACTTGAGTATGACCCTTATTTCTAAGTGTGCTCCTCTATTTTTCCTCTTATCAAATAATTCATTTCATCTCCTAGGACCTATCTTACCATTTATGGCCTTTACATGCTCTACTGACCTTGAATTGAGTTGTACCTTGCAATCTGGCACCTGTTGACTATTCAAGGCCCATAGTTCAAATTTTGGCTAATTTTCCCAAGTATTGGCCACCATTGGCGGCTTGTACTAGACATTTGGGGCTCGATGTCGAGGTATTAGTGGGATTTATTGATTTTTGGTTGGCCTGGATCAAATTTGAATCCCAAAATGAGGGAGTAAAGTATAAAAGGGCCTCCTTTATCCTCATTCTAGTATCCATTAACAAGTGCAAGCATTCACTATCAATATTTCAAGAATTAATGATCAAGCAAGAAACCAAAGTTCAAGATTTCTTCTACAATTGTGCATCCAAGTCTTCAATCCTTCAAATGTTTCTTCTTCATCAAGCATTGCGGGAAAAGTAAAATATCCATAATTCAAGGCATTAATTTCATGATTTCCTTTTAGATCAAGCTATTGTATAAACATATGTGATCACATCAAAAGAATTTTTACACCATCAAGGTATAAGGTGATTTACAATTCAGATCTAGTTTCTATTTCATCTCTCCTTATGCAATTTCATTTCATTTTCAAGGTTGATTCCTAAATAGGGGTTTGACCAAGGAAAACCCCTTTAGCCAAACTTTCCCCCAATTTCTCTTTGTGCAAGAACAAGTTAAAGAGCCATCTGATCAGAATCAGGAAGATCAGGTACAGTTGGAAGTCCTTAGAAAAATTGAGCTAGAATTGCCAAGTATAGGCTGCCATTGGTGACTTGTCCCTGGGTACATGCCAAGTTTCAGCCCATCCCTACTATTTTTAGCTCAAATTTGGTAGAGAGTTAGATTACACTTTCTTGGGCCCAAATCTGTAGTTACAACCCATTCTGAGATTCTCACATTCATGAATTTGGGTCTAAAAACTCACTTCTCCTATTTTGTTCTAGGTGCATTCAATTTCATCTCCATTCCCTTTTACATCAATTTTATCAATTTGTTTAGATTAGATATGCTATTATTAGTGTTTTGCATACCTATATCATCCCTTTCTTTCTCAATTCTAAGATGCAAAGGAATAAAAATCCTTTAAGAATATATATTGCATTGGAATCTTCTAAGTGGTGTTAATCATACTTGTCTTGAGGTGGTTTTGTATTCTAATGTATCTTATGAATTTCCAAAATTGGCCCTTTTACATGATGCCATTTTTATATTATACATTTTGTTGAACTTGAGTCTTCTTACATACTTTTGATATTGGTAGTTAGATCCTCTTTGTATGATCTCCTTTGTATGAATAGGTTCACCTATTGTGTATTTTGGTGAACCCGACTCATAACATTTCCTCTTTTGATTTTCATAGTTAGATTTCATTTGCTTCATTATATGCATTTTTGCTTCTTACATACATTCTATTTTGGTGGATAGATCCTCCTTGTGTGACAATTCCACTTTGATTTGGTGTCTAGATCTACTTTGTACACATTGCATTAATCAATATTTACATCATACCTTTCTTACATTGTATACATTTAGATCTTTTTTTGAATACATTGTTGCATTTTTAGCCATTTAGATCTAATTTAGATACATTCATTTGAACTTCTCTCATAGATCCATTGCATTTTATTTTCATGTTTACATATTTCAAAACAATAAAAAAAAAAAAAAAATTCATTTCATGCATTATTGTATGTATTTGCACTTCCATTCTATGAATGGAGTTGTTATCATCATTTACTAGTTCAGTTTCAAGTTTCTCTCAAGATTTTCAAGATGTTTCCTTTCATGCATATGATGATAGTTTAGTTCTTAATTTTAACCATAACAATAATATCCCCTCTCCCAAAACCAATTCCACCCATGTGAGAACATTTTAGCACAACAAGAGCTTATTAGCATTTCTTAAAAGAATCTCCATCCTAAGGATGAGATCTTTAAAGATGATGTTGATCATTCTCCTAAAATGTATCTCAATATTTTGGTACAAGAGAAGGATGTTTTACCTTATTTTCCTTCAAATTCCTTCCCTTTTAGGGATGAATCTTTAGTGAGTCACTTTTATTCCTCTCCTAAAGTGTGCTCTATTCATAGAGACATTCCTACCCTTAATGATTCTCCTATTTGGGATGAACCGCTAGACAATAATATTGATTATTCTCTTCCTCATGAAGCAACCTTGATAAACAAGGATGATATTGTGGTTGATGTTTCTTCTACTCCATCTATAAAGGACACATTCATACATGATATTGATCCTTCTCCAAAATATCTCCCCCTTTATGAGGATATTTTGGAACAAGAGGAGGACACTACAAATACCTTTCTTAATATCACCTTACCTTCATTTGACATTCCTTTTAGAGGTGAATCACTGATGGAATTCCTTAATCCCTATTCTAAATATTGTCCTCTCCATGAGGATACCTTAGAAAAGGAGGATAATATTATTACAACTTTACTTAATGCTCTCCTTGATAAACCTATGAGCAATCAAGATCTTGATCAAGTCAATGTTGTCAATTAGTTAAATCCCTAAGGTGGTTGTCCATCTTCGTCAAGATACCCATCAACCTCAAAATAAACCAATTATCATGGTTAAAGGTGCTCAACAACTTGACTATCATGTTATTACTTACACTTAATAACAAAATAACTAATAAACAACCTACAAGTTCATTTGTTCCTCCTTCTTAATCGGTGCTTCCTTCGGCCCCTTGCCTAGCTCAAAATCTTTGAAAGGAATATGATTTAGTAGAAAAAATCCATTCTACTCCTACCAAGATCTCTCTTTGGGAGATTCCTCAAACTTCACCTACCTATCATAAAGCATTACAACAAGCCTTGAGAAATGTGATTATACCACCTCCTAGGAAAGACATCATAAATTCCATATTTGAATGCATGAATACAACTAATAACAAATCTCAAATTGTGTTTTCTCAAGATAAGTTTCCTCCTAAGGAAGTTCAAGATCAACATGATTCTCTTATGGTTTCTGTCCTTATCAATGATAATCTTATTCAAAGAACTTTATTTGATAATGGATCAAGACTTAAGATTTGTAGCATTGACTTGTTAAACAAGATAAATGCAAATATTTCTCTAATAAAACCTTATTATATTCCTATATGTGGCTTTGACAATGTTTCCAAAAAAACCTTGGGTATTATCACTTTGCCTGTTAAGGTAGGTCTTGTTATTTTACCCACACCTATTCATGTCATGCCTGGTGATATTAATTATAACCTTATCTTAGGAAGACCATAGTCACATTCTATGCATGATGTTACTTCAACACTTAATCACAAAGTGAATTTCATATATAACAATATCATGTATACCCTTGTTGCTGATGATAAGATCCAAAACTGCTTATTAACTGAATTTGATTCTCCTATTCCCGCGCCATTTAGACAAAACATATCTTCTTCCAAAAATACTTCTTCTCCTACAAGTTCCCTTTTAGATGATTATTGGGGGTTGTTAGACTTTATGCCATCATTTTTGGGTGAATACAAAGTTTCTAATTTCAACATGGGACTCTATAGAGGGCCTAGTGTGTCATTTGTTTAGCTTGATTCTCTTAACAATTTAACTCATAATATCCAACATAGTTTAGGATGTGTGCAACAAATCCTTGAAACTCATGATAAACTGATGGAAGCATTTGGTTTCAAATCTCCTACTTTTTCCACATCCCCTCCCTTATCATCTAATATTTCTTCTGTCTCCCTTTAATCAAGAAATCATTTTTCCTAACCTTATTTGGGCTAAGTTGATTACTTGACATAAATGAAAGAAAGAAGCATAGTCAAAATCTTAAAAATCTTCCTTTTTTCATGTATCTTCGATATCATGACCAATCTACTAATGAATGTCAAACTTTGCATTACAAAATTTAGAAACTCATTGATTATGATAACATTCACATAACATGTCACAATGAATTAATTTTTAATTTTGATTTCTTTAAATAACATTTAAGTTCCTATTATGTTGCTCCACAATATGTGACATTGTTAGTCTATCCTTTGGGGGCTCATTGTCATGCATGTTGTGATCATACTTTGCAAGTAACATAATAGTCCTTAATCTTATTCTTGTCTCTAAACTTAATCTTAATCTTAATTATATTCCAGGAGGAAAAATAGAGGAGATGAAATGAATTATTTTATTGGAGGAAAAATAGAGGAGATGAATTGAATTATCTCCTAGGATATATCTTACGATTTATGGTCTTTACATGCTCTCCCAACCTTGAATTGTGTTTTACCTAGAAATCTAGCACCCGCGGACTATCTGGGGCCCATATTTAAAATTTTGGCTTATTTTTCCATTTGTAGGCCACCATTGGCGGCCTATTCGTAGTACAAGAAACCATCATGGCCTATCCTAGGCATTTGGGGCCCAAAAGTTTTCCAAGGCCTGATGTCGAGGTATTAGTAGGATTTATCAATTTGTGGTTATCCTAGATCAATTTTGAATCTCAAAATAAGAGAATAAAGTATAAAAGGACCTCATTTCTCCACATTTTGATATCCATTATCAAGTGTGAGAATTCACTATCAAGATATCAAGTATTCATGACCAATAAAGCAATCAAATTTCTAGGTCTCTTCTACAATTGTGAATTTGAATCTTCAATCCTTCAAAGAGTTCTTCTTTTTCATCAAGCATTGTTGGAAAAATACAACATCCATCATTCAAGGAATTTATTTAATGTTTCCTTTTAGATCAAGATATTGTATCAACATTTGTGATCATCACATCCAAAGAAGCTTCACACATCAAGGTATAAGGTGATTTATAATTTAGATATGGTTTCTATTTGATCTCTCCTTATGCAAATTCATTTCATTTTCAAGGTTGATTCCTAAATAGGGGTTTGAACAAGGAAATAATCTTTAGCCAACATTTTCCCCCATTTTTCTATGTGTAGGAATAGGTTATAGAGCAATTGGATCAGGATTGAGAAGATTAGGTATAGTCAGAAGTCCTTAAAGAAATTTAGCCTAAATTGCAAGTTGTAGGCTACCATTGGAAGCCTGCCCCTAGGCACAAGTTGATTTTTAGCCTATTCCAACCATTTAGGTCAAATTTGGCAAAGAGTTAGTTTACAGTCCCCTAGGCCCAAATCTGTAGTTACAACTCATTCTGAGTTTTTGATAGTCAAGAATTCAGGTATGAAAACTCACTTCTCCTATTTCATTTCTAGGTTCATTCAAATTCATCTTCATTCCCTTTTACATTAGTTTTCTCAATTGGTTTAGATTAGATCTACTATTATTTAGTATTTTGCATATCAATATTGTTGATCCTAAATTTTTGAACTTAGAATGATAAAAGACCTTATAAAATTTTTGGGTGTTGTGGGACCAAAATTTCTAACACTCAAAATAATCTTCAGGATCAAGGAGTTGTCTCTCCATGAATAAGGGGATGGAAAGAGAAGAATACTAAAATTAAACTAAATCTACAACAATGCACTAGATTATTTCACAATTAACTCACACTATTTCATGAATGAAAAGATAAAACCACAACATCATAATATAAATATTATCCTATAAATTGGGATGGTATACCACAATCCCTTCATAGTCAATATGGGAACATAATAAAAAGATCCTTGACACAAGTCAAAATATTCATATCATCTCATGGATGCATCTATAAAAGCCAAGCAACAATAATCACACTCCAAACACCTATTCATCTACCTGTTTCTAATAACATCAAAGACATGGAGTGTCTTTATGATTCGATTACTTTCAACTAGAACAATTAATTTCAAACATGGTACATCATTGAAAGTAATCTCGCATGCAAAAATACTAGTCTTATAAGATATTCACTATTCAAATTGACATAGACTTCAAGTATATTCATTATCAATTAAAACTAAAAAGGCTTAGTTGAGCACAGTTGAACTTCAATTAACATGAAAGTATTTAGAAGTAAAGTTTGAAAAATGTGGGACCTTAGAATTATACCATAAACAAATACTCTTCTGGTCAAATTATCAGTCTCAATCAAAACTAAAAATCCAATCCTTTAAACCAAAAACACTCTCCCTTAAAAATAACTTCCCCACAACTATAAAATATTCTCCAAAATCAAGAACTCGCCTTGCTAGATGAGTCACCACCCTAGAAAATCATTGTCGAGGTTGTTAGAGGAGATTTCATAATACTATATTACATGACAACCTTGATCCATTTGACATGCATCCCAAAAGAAACAAAGATCGACATGCACAATCATTCTCCATTCCTCAAGGTGTAACAATCTTGTTTGAAAAGGGTTCGTGACACATGATAGTATGGTGGAGTTTCTATTGAGAGAAACTCTTTGCGCCTCTCGAAATTTTTGTGGACATGACACATTTCCAATGCATTCAAAGTCTTGAGACCAAGGAAACAGGGGGCTCGTGAGGAAAATAAATCTCTGACCCGCAATAAAACTTTGACTTATAAGAAGTTTGAAGAAGGGCGCTTAGAAATTAGGGGTAGATTGTATACAAATATAAAAATATGATCCCTTTCTTTCTCAATTTTAAGAAACAAAGGAATTAAAAACTTTCAAGCATAGATATTGCATTGGCATCTTCCAAGTGGTGTTAATCATACTCGTCTTGAGGTGTTTTTGTATTCTAATGTATCTTATGAATTGGGGAAATTATGCCTTTTACATGATCCCCTTTTCATAGTATAAATAATTAGCTCAAATAGCATTAGAAGACCAAGAGAAAACATCATTCAGTTGTCTATGGGAATCATATTATTGGAACGTCATGCCATTTGAGTTGAAAAATGCTGGAGCAACATACTAAAGAAATATGACAACAATCTTTTACTATATGATGCACATAATCCTAGAAGATTATGTAGATGATATTATTGGAATATCATTCACAAGAGAAGAACATTTGATTGTATTAGACAATATTTTTAAGTGACTAAAAAAGTTCATTATTTCTCTCAATCCAAAGAAGTGTGTGTTTGGAGTTACATCTAGAAAACTCCTTGGCCACATAATATCTAGAAATGGACTTGAAGTAGATAAAAAAGATAAAAAAATTATGGAAATGTCACCACCAAAGAATTTCCATCAACTCAGGTCACTACAAGTAAAAAAAGGTTTCTATCAATCTGGAGGTTCATATCACAACTAGTTGATAGGTGTAATGCCCACCCCTTTAGTGCCATTTATGTTTATGATGCCAACCCATTTAGACCACTTTTTATGAATATTATATCTTCGGTTACATTTAATGATTCAGTTCTATTATACTTTAAATCATTTGATTTATATCATGTTAGTTAGATGATGATGGTTATTTACACATGATGATGTTACTTATGTTATGGCTTTTACTAACCCCATACTTGCATGTGTATGGTTGACATGTATGTTTTATATTTCTGTTTGATGTGCTTGATGTGGTTGAGGGATGAAGTCATAGTTACTTACTTGCGAGATCCACATGACCCGCCGATCCCCGCCATTTTCTATTATATATATACATGTTTGTACATACTCATCTTTTATGCAAGATTTCAGGTATTGAGCATCGACTTCCCTGAATTGTTAGGATGAGCATGCCCTATTTCATTATCTCAATGGTAAGAGAGAGGAGATAATATCTAGGTCTAAATCCCAACCTAAGACAATTATTGTCCTCAAACAGTGGACAAGTATCTTTTCTACTACCCTCTGAATTCGTCAAGGTGACGTTATTCGTGAACTCTTTCTTTGAGCTTGATTATTACTTTATGGGTTTAATCAAGTTCTCCTTCGTGTTTGTCTGTTAGGTGTCTTGATGTGAATTTTGTGTTATTAATACATTAATGATTTAATTAAGATTAATTATGAGACTAAAATAATTATATCTTATGAATTTGAAAATATTAAATATATAAATATTTAATTAATTAAATATCATTGATGATTTAAAAGACTTAATTAAAAGCCTAATTATGAAAATAAACATTTAATTAAATATTAAATCTAAATCTAAAGTTAATGTTCAAATAATATAAATTGATATTAATTATCAAATTGCTTCTTAAGTGGTGCTAAAGATATTAATAATAATTAAATATAATCATGCAATTATATTCCCACCAGTTTAAAGGGATTGATTTATTAGTTCTAAATTAGAAGGTTGAGTTAAGAGACTTAATTGAGGGATCAGTAATAATTCTTTTTAATAAATTAATGCTTTGATATTTAATTATCAATTTACATATTATCAATATTTTAAAAATATTAATTATTAATTAAATATTATTAGGCAATTAAACTTGCATATTTAGTTAATAAAATTAAATTATAAAGTTAAGATTAAAAGTTGAGTGATTTACATGAATTGGAATTATTAATTAAATAAATAATTCTTTTAAATGGAGAATTCATAAAAATGAGGTTAGAGTTGAGTTCTGATTTATGTGATTTTGAGTTAACTGTTTTATTGTTTTTAACAGTTGAGATCTAATTCTTGATTGTGAGTTGCATGTTTAAAGTTCAGTTTGATGGATTTTCTTTATGAGAGTCCATTTTGGCTATTATTCAACACACAGATTTTAGGAATTACAGGTTATGCATTTGAATTTTGAAGTTAAAGAATTATTTCAAAGATTGGGATTGACGTTTGTATTTGAGTTTTCTTCTTTTTCTTAACAAATCAACTTGGTATTTCAAGGTAGGGGTTTTTGAATCTTTTTGTCAGTTTTTGTTGGACAGATTGTTTTCTCTGTGCTTGCTTTATTGTAAATTTGTCTTTGAGTTTGAATGAAGCTGTTGATTTTATGAGAGTTGTAAAGACCAGTAGGGTTTTCTTGTAAGTTGTGTTTATGGCATAACTGATATTCTGAGAAAATCTGTCTAAAAACCCTAGGAGAGAAGAGTGTTAGTAGTTACAATTATGGTTTTACTAATTTATTCAAAATATATAGTTTCATTCTTGATTACGAACCTATGTGTTTATAGTTACCCGCATGTCAAGTTGAGGGTTTGAAAACATATGGTTTTACTATAACTTTCATTGTAGATGGCTCCTTAAAAATTTAAAGACTCTTTTAGACACCCATTTGGATTTTATTTAATATGTGTAAAAATATCACAGGGTTATTTTGTATGGAAAGGGCCAAATATTGACTGTTACAGTGAAACTAGGCCTATTTAAGCTTGATTTTTCAATCAGAGACAAACAAATAGTCATCCATAATTTTCACAAAATCAATAATTAGGAAATTCGCTTCGGTAAGATTTTAAATAATTCTATTATGGATTTTTTTTTCCTATTTTTGTGAAGATCCAACAGTTCAAAACAAATTTATGGTCTTTTTACTGAACCAGTAATCTTCATTCTTGAACAGGGTTGTTAGGGAGATTTTCTTTTTACACCATATAAATGACCTTATCTTTAGGACTAGAAATAATGAAAAATATGTGGAATTAAATTATCTTTCCATAGATGTAATTTTCAGACCTTTATCATTCCATATGAGATTGTACCATTTAAATTACTGACTGATTTACATAGAGGAAATACACAAAAACTCACTGTTATAAAGTTTAAAATTCTTTTTTCTTATTATTAAATCTTATTAATTTAAAAATAATAATTAATTTGACAATAATTAAATAATTAATATAAATTTATAACTTTAAATTATAATTAATTAAGATTATAGGGATTCAAGAGTAAAATTAGTTATTAATATCACTCTTTAAACAAATGTTAAGTAAGACTTATACTTAATGAGGTATTTCATATTGAAACATTTGTGGAATAGAAAACTAAATCATAACGAGACATAACTAGACCCTTGAAATATATTTCATTTTTGTGCTCTATGTCATTAAGCTTTGTGTGGGTGCATATTGTCCATTTGGGTAGAGTGTTGCCCTAGGTGGATTTTGTCTTTTAGACTTGGATTATTTATGTTTTATATAACTTTTTCTCTTTTGGGTTATATTGTGGAAATTTCATAACCATTTTGATTTCACAATTGGTTCATGTGTGATTTTGGTTGCATTGTTGGGTTATGTTATGTTTTCCATTGAGTCTTGATCTTTTTGTTATTTGACCATAAGAGGTGGCAACTATTATTGTGTTGATATTGGATATACTTGGTCACCTTGTTGGTGTCATTGGATTGTTCATATGTTTTGAATGATAGTCTTGTGGATTATGTTTTACTCCATGTTTGGAGATACATGGATTTGGGGGGCTACATATTATGTGAGAACATACTTCTCAAACATATACATGGAAATCATACCCTCTTAGTATAAGCCTTATATTTTCAACTTACATAGTAAAAAATTGTGTCTCTATGACCAAATGCAACTTGAAAATACTTCAACTAAATTTGCCTGAGTTGAAAATCTTAGAAGTATGTGACAACTTATTATTCCCTTGTAGCAAAACCAACCAATCAAAGAGAAACACATCATTATTACCTAGCACTCAGCCCCCCCTTTTGTTCCTTCATCAAATTGGACATGCGACATCCAGGCGTGATCTTGTGATCAATATCTTTCTTGCAACTTTTCATCAATGCATTACACCTACCGTTAGATCAATCTTGATCCTTCCTTACTTTATCATCTTCAAACTGGAGATACATGATGTCACCCTCGACAGGTGTCACCAAGGTGTGATGCCTTGATTAGTAACTTTCTAGCATCTTTTCATCGAGGAAACACACCAACCGTTAGATCAAACTTGATCTGACCTAACTTTATCTTTTTTTTAAAAACTACGTTGTGATGTCATTCATGACACTTGTCATCAAGGCATGATCCCGTGATGAATATCCAGTGAGAAACTTATGTTCATACACCACTTTTTTGGTTCCTAGTTTAGCAAGATTTTAACTACTTTGGAAATGCAGAAATGCACCTATGGGTTAGCTTACTTCCCACAATCAGTACACTCTAACAAGAGCAAGGACCAATTAACAAAGCACTCAGTCTTTCTACACTTTGAACTTTGCAAAATTTAGGTGGGTGGACCTAGGATTAGGATCATATATTTCTTCACCTTCCTTTTCACTAATCCTCACAACACAAATAAATGCCCTTAATATCTTCTCCTACTTATGACATAAAGAGATACTTTGAGAAGCTAATCAGAATACCAAATCACCCCACAAGTTAAGCAGGGGCTTTTGCATTTTTGTTCTACAACTTGAAATTAAAAAGTTTTGATTTAATTTTGATTTTGAACTGAGAGACAAGAAATGATATCTGCTTGACAAATTGTCTATGATCAGTGCCCTATTCATTGGGCATATTTAGAACAATTCCACACTATGGTTGGTGATTCCAATCATTCACCTTGTAAGTGGAAATCAATTTATACTTAAAATCTCATACTTATCACAATCCTATGTAATACCCTATAATTTTGTCAAGTTATACCAAACATTTACTTAACTCCTTGAATTAAAAACAAAGTATATCAAGACATACAAAACCAAATTTGCAGCTATGATCTTGAGCTCTTTGTTCACAAGACATGAAATTAAAAACCACCATAGAAGGAGACAAGATTAAAAGCAATTTTTCTGTAAATCTCTGTTATATTAACTTCCTTGAAACTAATACAAATAGTACTGGACTAAACATAAAATATTTCACAAATGAATCATAGCATTGTATGCTTCATTAAGATCTTTGCAAGACAAAATATTACAAACCTCTTCTATCAAGTTCTTGACTGAAAACCTATAGAATTTTCTATCTTTGTTTTGCAATCAAGATTTTCCAACAATAGGGAAAAGACCCCTCTAAATGACCTTGGGAATCCTTTTATAGAACAAGGATTGCAACAAGATTCGGGTCATTTAGGGAAAATATCAGCAACCAAGTTTCTCTATCATTAAATTCAAAGTTATTACAAAAGTGATAGCAAGAAATCCTTATAAAAACATTAGAAAATATCAAAATCAATTTGATTTACAAAATAGGTGAAACTCCTTAATCAATTTTCTTATCTACCTCTGTGTACCATGAACATGAATTTAATGACAATTTGTCCCAAATCATAACTCCTTCCAGAAGAAAAACTTTTGCAACATATTAGACTCAGGCAGCACAAATAAAATTTGATCAAATCTAATTGACCACCACAACATCCTCTCATCAAATCTTACCTACAATTTTTTCCTTTATAACTTTGCAACAATCAGATCAGATTAGGTTTTATATCTCTAGCTCGCCAACCTTATTTCTTCTTGAAAACCCTTGTTAAAATTAAAAAATACGACCACAATGGATAATAATCAGAGTTTAAAACATGGCCGTCGATCCAACACCTTTACCAACAAATCATGCGGTCCACAAAAATCAAACAGATTGACAATCTCCAAATCATTCTTTGTTAATTCTGTCAAGTTATACCAAGCATTTACTTAACTTCTTGAATTAACAAAAAAGTATATCAAGACATACAAAACCAAATTTGTAGCAATTATCTTGAGCTCTTTGTTCACAAGACATAGGAAATTACAAACCACCATAGAAGGAGATAAGATTAAAAGCAGTTTTTATGTAAATCTCTGTATTAACTTCCTTGAAACTAATACAAATAGTACTAGAATTAAACATAAAATATTCCACAAATGAATTAGAGCATTTTATGCTTCATTAAGATCTTTGCAAGCCAAAATATTACAAACCTCTTCTATCAAGTTCTTGACTGAAAACCTATAGAATTTTCTATCTTTGTTTTGCAATCCGGTTTTTCCAACAACAGGGAAAAGACCCTTCTAAATGACCTTGGGAATCCTTTTATAGAACAGGGATTGCAACAAGCTTCACGTTATTTAGGACAAATATAAACAACCAAGTTTCCATCTCATTAATTCAGAGTTATTACAGAATTGACAACAAGAAACCCTAAAAACATCAGAAAATAGCATAATCAATCTGATTTACAAAATAGGTGAAACTTCTTGGCCAAACAATAGTATCAGAAACCTAGAGCAATGGACTACTTATTTCAGGATTGGACACCCCAAATGATTCCTAAATGCATTATTTGGTCTCATTTAATTATCGACTAGGGATGTAAACTTGGAATGGTGTCTGCAAAGTATATGCTTCAAACCTCCTCTTCTAAGTCTATCTAAGGAATTCAAATGCTTATGCTTCAGGAAAACTATACTAAAACTGGTAAGAAAATGTATTCTAATCAAAGCAGGAAATTACAGTTAGGAACTACTCCAACAGACTGTGTTGCAGGAACAAACTACTGATTATGGTATCAGTAGCTGCAGGAACAACAGAGTTCTAAAACATATAAATGAACAGGAAAATGAGCTCTATACTAACAAAGTGATTCACTCATCAAGTGGGCCCCCTTGAATGAGTGAATGAGAAGTACAATCAAGATGAAAGTTGCAAACTTGAACTGAACATTCTATTCATCCATAAAATGATTACACTTGATTGAAACAGTATGCAAAAGCTCTATTAAAAACCAGTTTGTTCGACTAACTCCAAAAGAGTCACAACAGTCGATTATTTAAAAGAAAGCAACAACTAACTCCTAAATCTACGATCACTTCATAATTGAGGATCGGTTACAACTCATAAAGTTTCATAACAGAAACATTATTGACTATAAACATTCCCAGAATATAGCGCACACTAAATCTACACATTGCATGCGACAGAAAGTATTGACTTTCTTGCGAAGATTCTGCAATCTACAGTTGGCTTTGATGACTCTCGCGCTAGTATGCTGGTCTTTGAATATCCACAATCAACTCCTGCAAAACAATCAATGCACACATATCCAAGCATAGACATATATATCCACATCATCAATATTAGGAAAAGGTGTAAGTCTTAATTATCACTCTTGCAAATCCTATGGCTACAGGAGGTAACTACCCAAAACATAGCTTAGGAGAGAAAACATCCATTAACATGTATAAAATTTATATTCACCATTCCTATCCATGAATTTAAGCAGATATTATGTCTTTAGAGGTATCCACATTTCCAACTTATGTTCACACACACACATATATATAACATATACATAGAAACCATAAGTTCATATGCTTAAAACCATAAATTCATGTCTATGTGCAATCAACTTGTTCTAGAAAGAGCATAAAAAGTAGTGAAAAAGATGGCTATTTAGGAGCCCATCAGAAACCCTAGTAGGATTTTGTAAGAACATAGTTTGATTCATTGAATGGCCTCTTGCTGGAAGATTCTTAATCAATTTTCTTATCTACCTTAGTGTACCAGGGACATGAATTCATTGACATTTTTTCCCAAATCATAACTCCTTCTAGAAGAAAACCTTTTACAAAATATCAGACTCAGGTGGCAACAAATAAAATTTGATCAAATCAAATTGACCGCCACAACATCCGTTCATCAATTCTTACTTGTGATGCCTTGATGAAAAGTTTCAAGAAATATAGGGATCACAGGATCATGCCTGGATATCGCATGTCCAATTTGATGAAGGAACAAAAGGTGGGGCCTGGGCGCTAAGTAAAAATGATGTGTTGCTCTTTGATTGGTCAGTTTTTCTGCGAATAAAGAATTATGAGGAGGTCCTCGATTTGCTGACTTTTTGTGAACTGCATGATTTGTTGGTAAAGGTGTTGGATTGATGACCATGTTTTAAACTTTGATTATTATCCGTTGTGTTCATATTTTTGAATTCTAACAAGAGTTTTTAGTGGGAAATAAGGTCGGTGAGCCAGAGATATAAAACCAAATCTGATCCAATTGTTGCAAAGTTATAAAGGACAAAATGGAAGGTAAGAATTGATGAGCAAATATTGTGGCGATTCATTAGATTTGATCAGATTTTATTTGTTGCCACCTGAGTCTGATATTTTGCAAAAGGTTTTCTTCTAGAAGGAGGAGTTATGATTTGGGACAAATTATCAATGAATTCATATCCTTGGTACATAGAGGTAGATAAGAAAATTGAGTAAGGAGCTTCCACCAAGAGGCCATTTAACAAATCAAACTCTGTTCTTATGAAATCCTGCTAGGGTTTCACTTATTTTGTAAATCATATTGATTATGATATTTTCTAATGTTTTTAGGGTTTCTTGTTGCCACTTCTGTAATAACTTCAAATTTAATGATAACACAACTTGGTTGCTGATATTTTCCCTAAATGAACTGAATCTTGTTGCAATCCTTGTTCTATAAAAGGATTTCCAAGGTCATTTAAAGGGATCTTTTCCCTGTTGTTGGAAAAACCTAACTACAGAACAAATATATAAAATTCTATAGGTTTTCAGTCAAGAACTTGATAGAAGAGGTTTGTAATATTTTGGCTTGCAAAGATCTTAATGAGGCATACAATGCTCTAATTCATTTGTGGAATATTGTATGTTTAGTCTAGTACTATTTGTATTAGTTTCAATGAAGTTAATATATAGATTTATAGAAAAAATACTTTTAATCTTGTCTCCTTATGTGGTGGTTTGCAATTTCCTATGTCTTGAGAATAAAGAGCTCAAGATCATAGCTGCAAATTTGGTTTTTTATGTCCTGAAATACTTTGTTTTTAATTCAAGGAGTTAAGTAAATGCTTGGTATAACTTGACAAAATTATAGGGTATTACATAGGATTGTGATAAGTATGAGATTCTAAGTATAAATAGATTTTTATTTGCAAGGTGAATGATTGGAATCACCAACCATAGTGTGGAATTGTTCTAAATATGCCCAATGAATAAGGCACTGATTACAGACAATTTGTCAAGAAGACATTCTTTCTTGTCTCTCAGTTCAAAATCAAAATCAAACCAGAACTTTTTAATTTCAAGTTGTAGAACAAAAATGCAAAAGCCCTTGCTTAACTTGTGGCTGATTTGGTATTGTGATTAGCTTCTCATAGTATCTCTCTATGTCATAAGTAGGAGAAGATATTAAAGGCATTTATTTTCTTTGTGAGGATTAGTGAAAAGAAAGGTGAAGAAATATATGATCCTAATCCTAGGCACACCTATCTGAATTATGTAGAGTTCAAAGTGTAGAAATCCTGGGTGCTTTGTTAATTGGTCCTTGCTCTTGTTAGAGTGTACTGATTGCGGGAAGTAAGCTAACCCATAGGTGCATTTCTACATTTCCAAGGTAGTTAAAATCTTACTAAACTAGGAACTAAAAGATGCTATTGATGCTTTTTGAGGATCATTGATCTTGCGATATGATAACCATGTGGATTGGTATTTGATTTATTAAGATGTCCATTATGGGGTGGACTTTTTGGATTCTTGTATATGATGTGTTGTTCTTGATTATTCTCCAACCCTTTACTTTGATAAAATTATTGACTTAATGATCTATGAGAAGTCTTTTATGGTTTTGGTTTTGCCTTCTCTTTGGTTCTTTTGCTGGGAGCATTAGGGTAGGTTATCTAGGAGCATAGAAGGGATGTGGCTTACTTTGCAGGCATCACAACCCTAAAGTGGTTTCCTGGGTGTCCTTTGTAAGTCTACTTAGTAAGTGATAACTTAATAAATTTTTTGAGAGAAAACATTGAAAAGATAATTATGGCTTTCCCATGCCTTGAGTGCTAGTATAGGCTAGGATAAGAGTGGGAGAAGATGCTTTCCCATCTAGAGAGATGTTGAGGTTTGGCATAGTTGCTTTTCCTTGTCTGTATGAAAGGACTATTGATACCGCATAAATTCACTAGGGGGACGGGGTCCAAAGATAGTACTAGGTGACCTTAAAGTTGGCTTATGTGATGACACTTCCCTATATGTGTCCTATGTTCCTACGTTGTAGTTGGTACACCTATTTTGTGTCATGATAATTTATAATTGATAACCTTGTAACCACTTATTACCATTTTATCCTATGTACCATTGCATTAGTCTTTCTTGTTTGGTTGTTTCCTTGAGTGATGCCTAGTGTTATCTCCTCAACACGATGGGAGTGGAATTCTTAGTTCCACGTGGTCAGGTAGTAGTGATTCTATTACCATTGAGATTCGACATTTGTGACTTGATGTTTGGATGATCCTTGATGCTACTTCTATCTTCTTGTTCTTTGCTTGGAGACTTTCTCATGAGATGTATATCTTGTATTCCATTTTATGTATTGGTTAGTGACATTGATTTCTGGAAATGTATATGTACTTATATTGTATTATTATTATCCCTGCAACATGTGATGCAAATTTGTATTAGTATGTATGTCATGATGTATCGGTTATACTTTATAGATTATATCTTTGGTTATATTGATGTAATGAATGTATCTTACTATTTAGTTGAAATGAATATGTTAGTGTACTTAATGATTTAAGTTCTTTTCATTATGATTAAGTAAAGGATTAGGAATACTTCAATTTTGGTTTTAAAATGAACCTAATATACATCATGTGATTATGTGTTGGAATTGTACTTAATAGATTAGTTAACTTATATGTAATTCTACATCATGGAACCCTTGAGACTTGTAATTTGTTAACGAGTTACATTTATGAATATGTATTGTCTTATGTTATATTGCTTCCACATTGTTATTTATTATTGATTGTAAACTCTTAAGAAAAAATAATTATTTTGTAAACTGAGTAACATGTTTTAGGTTAATTTATCCTAGGTTCCCTAGTGGGGCATTACAATAGGAGTCATCCTTTCACTCATTTGTTACACAAGAATGCACCTTTTAGATGGGATAAAAAGTGTGAAGAAGTTTTTAAAAATTTGAAATAATATCTAATGAATCCACCAAATTTGATGCCACCAATTGAAGGAAAACCAATTTTTCTATACATCTCAACAACATAAGCATCTCTAGGAGCCCTTATTGAAAAACATGATGATGAAGGGAAATAATGAGCTATGTATTATATCACTTGGACAATAGATAGTTGTGATCTAAACTTTACACCAATTGAGCAAGCATGTCTTGCAATAGTTTTTGCCTCTTAAAAATTATGGCAATTTATGTTAACTCATCCAATCAAGTTGCTACCAAGATAGATATGTTGAAATATCTACTTAGCAAAGAAAATTTGACAAGGCTCACAAAGTGGGTAACGATCCTTTGTGAATTTGATATAGAATATGTGGATGTAAGCGCAATAAAAGGACAAGTGATTGTAGTTCAACTAGAAAAATCATCACTCATGGATGAATATCCTTTACATTCAAAATTTCCAAATGAAGTAATTTTTACAATTACCACTCAATTTTGGAAGATTTATTTTGATGGATCCTACACACATGGTTTAGGATCTGACATTCTATTTGTTACACCACAAGGATGTACTATACCAAGATCTTACAAATATTTTTTTCCCTTGTACAAACAACATGGAAAAATACAAAGCACTTGTCACTAGACCCAAAATGGCATTGCAATGGAAGATAACAAATTTGAATGTGTATGGAGACTCCTAGTTGGTGATAACTCAAGTAAATGATGAGTACCAAACCAAATATGAGGACTTGATTCCATAAAATTGTATCGTAGATGAATTTAAGAAATACTTTGTTGTGATCACATTTGAGAAAATAACAAGGTTGGATAATAAAGGTGTATAAACCATGAAAACCATTATGTCACTCCCCCTTATGAAATATTGGTGGAACAATTATATATCCATACATATGATGACCCTTAAACATGTATCATTTGCCACATAGTCAGACTTGATTCTCAATTATACAAAAAGACCTATACCTATCTTAAGGATAACACCTTGCCACTTGGTTTGTCAAATAACCAACGGAGAACCTTTATTGGCCAAGCCTCCTATTATACCACCACTGTTGATACCCTTTATTGATGAGTTCTTGATGATACTCTCCTTATATGTATTGAGTGCAAAGAATCACAAACTACCTTAAGGGAATTTCACGAAGGTATATGTGGAACTCACTCTAGTAGATCAAAGTTGGATAAGAAACTCATGCATATGGGCTATTATTGGCCAAGTATGGAGACAAATTCCCATCATTTTGTTTTCAAGTGCAATAAATGTTAGATACATAATAATTTTATGCATAAACCTACTCAAGAGCTCCAACCTCTAACAACTCCTTAGCCATTTTGTTAATGGGGACTCAACCATTTGGGTAAGATTCACCCACCATCATCCAACAACCATAAATTCCTAATAACCTTCATTGATTATTTTATAGAGTGGATTGAATTTTTCCTCCTTACCACTATCAACAACAAGAAAATGTCTTTCCTTTATTATGAACTATATCATTTGTCACTATTGAATTCTTATGTCCATTTCCATGTATAATGGAAGAAATTTCAAAAGTAAGGAGGTCAAGGAGCTCTAAGAAAAATTCAATATCCAAAATCATTTTTAAACACCCTACTATCATCAAGGAAATGACTAGGTTGAGGCTTTAAACAAGACAATCTTGAAAAATACTAAATAAAATAGTCAATGGAGTTGGTTGTGATTAGCATGTCCAATTAAACAATGCCTCGTAGGCTTACTGCACAAGCATCTGAACACTGACAAGTGCCACACTATACACCCTAGTATAGGAATCTAAAACCATCTTAATAATGAAGGTTGAGTTTCCCTCACTCAAAGTATCAATAAAAGGGTTGATTCTATATGAAGAGTACTGTGTTTCAAGACTACACGAGCTTGAATTGTTGGATGAGCGGTGATAGAATATTTTTAATCATCTAAAGTCTTATCAAAACATAATGTCTCACAACTACAATCACAAAGTGAAGCCTCACATTTTTAAATTTAGAGACCTATTCCTCAAGGAGAACTTCAAGAATCAACAATATAGAGAAAATAAGGGGAAGATTGAACCCAATTGGCTTGGTCCTCATGTAATCATTGTTGCCTATGCATAATGAAAATAAATGTGGTTAAAATATAATAGAATATGATAATTATACTTGGTCAAGGAAGTTAACATACTGAAAAACACTTATTTGTTAGATAATGTGTAGAAACCAGGCAAGAATCACAAAATGTGGGCCTAAATCATGGGTTCCTTGGTATTTTTACTATTTTTAGTTTAGCACATATGGAGAATTCCATATATGACATGCATCATATATGATGCAAAATGGATGACTTTTTTCTTTTAATATGTGTAGTGTATCCCAATTGTAGATGTTATATATGACATGTGTCATATGCTAAATATGAAAAATGTACACACACTCTTAAGCCATAATATTTTCCCTCCCCCCCCTCTCCCTCTCTCCCTATCTCTCATTCTATCACTCTCTAAGCCATAGAACACAAATCCTAATCCATTAACCCTATCTCCCCACATATCTCTATCTAATCCTAAATCCTAACCCATGTGCCCTAAATCCTAATCCCTTAACTCTAAGCTCTAAACCATATGATCTAAACCCTATACTACTCCCTAAAACCTAAATTTTAAGTCCTTAACCCCCACCCCATAGTCTCTCTCTATCTCTAACCCTAAACCCTAAGCCTTTTACCATAAACCCTAATCCCTCTCCCTTTCTCCCTCTCCCTCTCTTTCCATCTCATTCTTGTTACTTAAAATTACAACATACAACACAATAGGCATAGATAGGAAAAGGTTGCACATTTGTTTGTCTAATTAATACTACCTTGTAGGTTTTGTTAATTTGGTTTTGTTAATTTACATGTCATTACTATATTCATTCTAGATGTCATTATTGTACTCTAAGTATTGATCACTTTTTCAAAATTTCATAATTCATAAATGATCATTACATTGTGCATTCAAACTGAATGTAGTATACAAATGTCTTTCTATGTTTCATATTTCATATCAATAAGTAGAGTACATTTGTAGAATTGAAAGAAATGATTGAAGTATGGAATAGGGGTCCCATGCATTTCCTTTGTTGTTGGTTTGTTGTTAGCTGGTTGTCTGCCAAATGTTACGTCCTAGGGTCTTCATAATTCGGGTCTTCATCTACATTTAGGTCTTTAGGGTTCATACCTGCATGAGAGAGAAAAGTGGTTAGATCCTATTGGATCTAAGCAATACATGAGAAACAAATGACATACAATTTCAATCAAGTTTTCAAATATGCACATCAATCTGGAATATTAAATGCAATAAGGAAATGTACACTAACACTCACTGCAAGGTAGTATGAAAGGGACTTGTTTCTGTAAACATGAAACCTTTTACTATTTATGATCATTCTGGTGTATGTTGTCCTTTTTATTAACCAAATATCTGAATTAAAGGGACTTAGTATGTTCAACTGAGAAACCTTTTTCAAATGATGTAGTGTCTTGATTAGATTAGTGAACAAAATGGTCTGAGAATTGATTGATAAATTGTTTATTATGTTCACTAATCTAACCATTTCAAAATAATTTTGTTTGAGAGCTTAACAGTTTATTTTGCAGAGGAAAGTTGACTGGTTTTCATATTCAGTCATAGAAAAGAGATGTAGATCAAGTTGGAATTTCAAGACAAAGTGCTACAGAAGATGCCAAAATTGCAAAAAGAACTCAAAGATCAAGTCACAGAATGTAGTTATAAATACTTGTACAATATGTCTTTGCTGTTTCAAAAGTACAGATTCAAGTAATATCAATGTTATTGCTGATTACAGAAAGAATGCTTCAGAATTATGCCATAAAGCTATAAAATGTTTTCATTCTGATGTTTTTGAGTGTCATGAGATCGTGCTTGAACTTCATTAAAAATAAACAAACATTTTTATCTTGTTGCATTTCTTATATTTAAAGTTTGGATTCAGCATCAAAATAGAGAAAAGGACTCTATTCAAGCATGCTAATATGTACCAGTGAATTCAAGGATGTTCTCTATTTTTAACATTGAATTCAAATTCAAAATGACTATTTTCATGTATCAGTTGAAACAGTTAAAGTTGAAATGAAATGAAATGAATGAAGGTGGCTATGCTAAAAGGGTATGCATAAATCTAAGTTTTAGAGACTTGTTTTCATCTATGCAACTATAAGAACTTGACCGATCCATAAGGGTACAATGAGATTTCATGGTTCTTAATAGTAAGCCATAAAAATTGGTGCACTAGTTTTTTCATAATACTACAATGTTGTTGGTAAACAAAAGAAAATAGCAGTGGCTGTGCTATGGAAGGAGCTCTGAGACATGATTAATGAAACAAATCTAGAATATTCTCATGGTGAACTTGATGGTTTGGGTTGATAATTTGATAAATTCTTGGTGAAATGTGTGTGCATATGATGACAATAAAAACCAGAGATGAAGATGCCATAAGCTAGAAATGAATTGAACAACAGACATAAAAGAGATGTACTTATCTTTTTAAACAAGTGGTTTATGATCTTTGACATCTCTGGTCAAGTTTTTAGTCAACTCCCAAAGTCTGTGAAGTTTATGACTGAAAGATGTCATAGCAAAACCGAGTACATCTACCACATCTTTCAGTCATAAACTCACGATTTTGATGAGATAGATGGTGAGAAGAACTCATAAATGATTCTTTTATCAAATGTCATTGCCAACAAAAGTCGATTCAAAGTAAAGGGTGAAAGCCAAGTTCATGCTCTTGTGGACTCATAGTTTATCATATTGCTGACAAACCCGAGTTCAAGAAGGCCGAGTTGTGATTATGGTACTGCCGACATTGCAAGAGAGTCCATGTTAGTAAGAATGGAAAATAATATAAAAATCAAAAGCTTCATGTTTAAGGTCGAGTAGTGAACTTGAAAAAATGAATAACTCACCAGTTGATGGTTGAGTTGTTGTCAGTAGTGAACTTGTAGATCAAACTCAAGCCGAGTTCATGAATCTCGGCTATATTATGATAGTCACGACTTTGTATGCAACCAAGCCGAAATAAAAGTACATTAATCACTAGTCATGACTGTTAGAAGGAATGAGTCCGAGCTCACGGTACTAAACCAGCAAACACTAATAAAAAACACTAGTCACGGCTCTGGTTAATGGTCGAACTTCAAAGCGATAAAGAGATCTATAGTCATGGACTATGACTTAGAATTTTATGGAGTCCGAAGTCATAGTTTATTGAGCAAGATAAACATGGAGTCTTGGCTTACTCACAGTATAGCCACAGTCACAATAAATCATGACTCATAATAAAAAACCCATAAACTCAAAACACTTCCATAAGTCATGACTTATTTGACAAAGCATACAATGTGGAAACTGAAGTCATATGCCGTGACTTATAGAAGTCACAAGTCATGACTTATGGTGAATAAGAATAGTGCTATGTTAAAACTAAAGAAATGGCCGAGAGCTGTATGTTCACAAATGACAATGCTCAATCATAGTTGAAAGCAAAAGGGGGAACGTAGAGATTCATCAGTCACATACCATGCAAAGAACAAATAGAGGTGAATAAGTACATCAATCAATGTGAAAAGGGAACATACAGTGGCTTACCAATTTCAGCTATATATCATTCATGGTCAAAGCATAGTCACAACCAAGCCAGATGAAAACTCCAATCAAATACCAGTGAGCCCAAGTTTTGCAAATGTCAAGCCCTCAGTTCGAATGTATGCCAGTAAAGAAAGAATAACATAGAACTTGAGTTCTATTCTGGTCAAGCCAAGTTTCATCAAAATTTTGCCAGAGTAAGGCTAGGGTTTACAGTTTTCTTCCTATTTCTTCTTTGCAAAGAAAGACATATCACCAGTTTCAAAAATGAAATAAGCCTTTGAGAATTTGGAGTCCGCCAAGAAATTGCATTCAATGCCTTTACTGCAAGTGTCTATATCTATAGTTTTTGAAATCTGCCCATGTGCCACCTCATTCCTCTACTTCCGAGTCGTGCAAGTGGGTTGAGAGATTTTTTATTACTCCTCACTTTGCATTTTGTTTACACTTAGTGTTTTTAGAGATTAGGTTAAAATGTTAATATTAGATTTTTTATCTAATATTAAATATTTTAAAATATTGGCAATTTTTGTAAAATGATTTTTAATCCTTATTTTAAGCTAATATTTTAGGCACATTCATGGAGGGTTAACATAGGCTGAATTTTTGGCATGATTTTTGGCCAAAATAGGGCATTTCTAAAGGACTTGTATTTTTGGATTTGAGGCTAGGGTATAGTATAAGATTTGATTTTCATGATCAATTTTAGGAGTTGCAAGTTTTGGGAGAGAGGCTAATAGTGAACATATTGTTCCTATTTTGTTTTGAAGCCATTTTTGTAACCACATTATCAGATTTGTGAGAGAAATAAAGTAGATGCTCTTGGATTCATACATTTTAGAGTTTGATTTGATAATCCTGGTTTCATCTTTCTTTGCAAGTGTTGTTTTTAATTGTAACCCAAAAGAAGTGAATGTATTTTGTTCCTTCTTGAGGTAATCAGTCATTTCTTAAACCTTGTATGGAAGACGTATGTTGTTAACTGTTTGAACTATTTGTGATTTAATCCTAATGGTAAAGTCAGTTAGCCTATATGTTGAACAGTGATTTAAAGGGTCAAGCATTGGATATATGATTTTGAGCTATTATTTTGTTCTCCCATCAAAGTCTGAAACCATTTTTGGTGTATCCCCCCAATTTATTCAATTTTAAAAGTTCTTTCTATCCCTTTTCTTATCAAATTTTCAATCAGGTGGTGATATTTCATATTTAATAGGAACCAGCCTAGAATCTGGAGATTCCTCCTTATTCATAGTCTACCCAGAGCTAGAGGAGGTTTCCATTGTCAGTATAGAATTGTTGTGTAGCTTTAATGCCTGAGTTAGGGTAACAATTTTAAACCTGAATAGTTTTTGGAATGCTCGGTGGGACACGAACTACTTCTCAGTTCTGAGTTACAAATTTTATGGTTGTTCTCAATTCAGTTTCAGATTTGAGGTGTTTGTTTTAATGAGTAGAACTCCAACAAGATCAAACAAAGAGGGCTTTGTGTACCAGGAATTGCAGTCAAGAAGAAGGGGAGGAAGATCATTCAGAGGTGGAAGAACATCACAAGATCCAAGAGGTACTCTATTGAATTCTAATTTTTCATCATTTGATAACACTATTTTTGAAAAACAGGCTACGAATTCAGAGGAACTTGAGGTTATTATTGAAGGAATCAGTCTTCCTGAGGATCTAAGTGTTCCTAATCATTCTGGATCAGGATTACCAAGTTTTGAAAATTTATCTAGAGATAATTTTGTTCTTGGAGCTTCTACAAGTGGAACTGCAACAACTCCCTAGAATTTGAAGACATACCAAAGGAAGGTGATTCAGCCTACCCAGCCTTCTGTTACACCTGCCATTTAGCAGCAAGCTCCTGCACATCAAGCAATGGAAAGAAACCTTCCTTTTGTTCCATTTGATTAAGGTAGTCCTTTGAGGATTGCAAATCATAATGATATTCCATTGGCTACTTTGAAAAGCTTGCCAACTTTTACGAGAGAAACACATGTGACAACTATTGAGCATATCCATGATGTTGCAACTCTTTGAAATGTTCATCATATCATAGCTAAAGATGTATCTTTGAAGCTATTGGCTGCATCACTAAAGGGTAAAGCCCTTGACTGGTTCATAACACTCCCGATGGATTCTATTACCACTTGGGATGCTTTGGGAGAAAGGCTGTCTAAATTTTTTGAGGAAAAATCTGATAACCTGTCCTTGGTGGAGAAATTAACTACTATCAAGAGGGCCCCACAAGAGGATATGAGTGATTTCAATCTCTATTTTTAGAAGACTTGGAACAAAATTCCTGTTACGGTAAGACCTTCAGTTGAATACGCTTTCTTGTATTATTTGAAGAGCTTAAATAGTGATATTTTTGTAATGATTCAATCTATGGGGGGAGTTTCTTTGCCCCAAGATTTTGACATTGCTATTAGGGTAGAAAACAGTCTTATCTAGGTAGGGAAGATAGCTCCTAGACCGCTTATGCCTTTCTTTCCTAACATTCAGTCCAATATGCCATTAGTTGTCCCACCATTATTCATTGTTCCATCTTTTAAAGCTACAGAGATAGTTCCTGCAACTCCTCTAAATGAACTACAGAGTATTAAGGATAGTCAGCAAAAGATAGAGAATTTACTGCAATCTTTTGGAAATGATTTAGTCAACCTCAAGAGGAATCAAGCACAGAAAAACCTTGTTGCTCAAAATCAGTTTGCTGGTTCTTCTTCCCAATACCCTAATCAACCTAATTATTAGTCCAATAGGCAGCAATTCCAAGGTAATGCTAATGCAAATAGATAGAATTGGAATGTGAGGCCAAATAGATAGTACAATCCTGCACCTCTCAATACTATTAGGGATATTGTTCCTACTCAGAATAATATTGCTACTGACTGGTGTTTTCCATGCAATGAACCACATGACCAATCTACATGTTCTAATGGAATTCCTAACCAAGATCTTATGGTCCAAAATAAAATGAATTCACAGTAGAATGTGTCTGTTGAGGAGGTACAACAACAATAAGATCAGACTTCTATGGATACCGGTTTCCTAAACTGGCAAGAGCAATTGCAGCAAATACCAGAGAAAAAAAGAGAGTTCTTGAAGCATATCAATCCGCTGGTAATGTGCCTTCTTCATTAGTTTCTATTCTTAAGAATCCATCAATTTCATCTTATAAGGATCAAAATCAAAAGAGTGCTGATCAAGGGTCTTCTAGATTTTCACACAAGGTACAGTTTTCCGTTCCATTCAATATTGTTGATACTATGAAGAAAACAAAAGTAACTTTATCTGCATGGGAGACTTTATCTATTCCAGGACAGATTGAGATTTTAAAAGAAGAATTGACCAAGTTAGTAGTTAGCTCACAACAGATAGTACAACAACTACCTAGGGTGGTTATGACTAATTTTGACCCTCCTAAGGTTCAGGAAAAGTTATCAAAAGAAGAGAAAAATCCTGCTAAAGTGCAGCAACCAACAATACCAGAAGTTTAAAAGGTTGCAAATGTGAAACAACCAGCAGTAACAGTTGACAAAAAGCCAACAAATATTCAAAAGACATCTGAAAAGGAAGGTAAGAAACTTGTAAATGATAAGCCTCCTCCTTTTTATGTCTCATTGATTATTGGAAACAAATTAGTTCACAATTGCATGGTAGATAGTGGTGCAACCATCACTGTCATGCCTAAGAAAATAGCAGATTTGCTATATTTGAAATATGAACCTCTTGAGAAGGGTGTGGTCCAGCTTGATGGAACTTCAGTTAAGACCTTAGGAGTCATTAAAAATGCAAGTTTGACCTTACACTCCTGCCCAAATTTCTCAATACCTTAGGATATATATGTTATAGATTTGCCAACATATTTTGCTATGTGTCTGTCCAGAGACTTTACAGCCAAAATAGATGGCTATTTTTCATCAGATTGGTCACATTTATAATTCATAATTAGATATGGTACTAAGGTAACCATAAAATTACAATTTTTGGCCAAAGATCACATAGAGCCTTACAATCCAAGTCCCATTAATGCAAGTTGTGTGATCATGGATCAAGATGAAATACCATATTATTCAGCTTATAACACACAAACTGAAGCATACCCAGACATTGTTTTAGATGAATGGGCTACTAGAGATGATCAAAATAATGATATGTTTGATGTTGGTTTTGGAAATTACATTATTTTAGAGTCTGATGCAGTTGTGCCTAATTTGATAAAAGATCCAGAATCTGAATCTGATTTATCTAACCAGTTATGGGATTTATACTTTGATGGATCAAGGAATAAGGATGGAGTTGGTGCAGGGGTTATGCTAGTTTCACCTAATGGTAATAATTTTTATGCTGCATACAAGTTATCTTTTCCTTGTTCTAACAATGCGGCTGAATATGAAAGTCTGATTCAGGGATTAGAGTGGGAAAGATTGAGAGGAATTAAGTGTTTAAGAGCATTTGGTGATAGTGAGCTGATAGTAAAGCGGGTGAGAGGTATCAATACTGTTAAAAATGATCTTCTAAAGATGTATAAATCTAGAGTTTCTGACATTCTAGATGAATTTGATGCTTTCAACTTGATTTCAATTCCTAGAAGGGAAAATTAGCATGCTGATAGGTTGGCTGGTATTGGTGCTCATGTTTCAATAACAGAAAATAAAGGACAGATTTCAGACTAGTCACATGTCAAGATTATTGTCAGGCCTTCTATTCTAGATAATGGCACTTATTGGTAGGTTTTTAATACCAATGAACATATTTTAAGTTTTTTGACAGAAACAGATGGTTTTTTAGCTTCCAGGAATAACAAAATCAAGTAGCGAATGGAAGACCAGATTATTCAGTTGAAAACCAACAAGCTTCCAAAGGGATTGGGTAGCCTGGAATCAACTTTCAACTTTGATGATCAATTGAGGAAGGGTAAAACCATCCTGCTGATCAAAGAAGATCATTATGAGGAAGTGGAGATATTCAGAGATAAGCGGTTAAATGTTGGTAAAATCAATTCTCCTAAAGAAAAAGAGTTGTTTATTGATCTTTTCAAAGAATATAGTGATGTTTTTGTATGGTATTATTCTGATTTGAAGGGATTTGATCCTCAATTAACCCAACACACAATAGAATTAGAGCCAAATGGTAGGCCAATTAGACAAAGGTAAAGGCCTATAAACCCCAAGTTAGAACCATTAATGTTGAAAGAACTGAGAAAACTCTTGGATGGTGGTATTATATTTCCAATCAAACATACATCCTAGGTTTCTAACTTAGTTCTAGTAAGGAAGAAGAATGGAGAAATAATACTTTGTGTAGACTTTAGAGACCTTAATAGGGCATCTCTGAAAGATAGACACCCTCTTCCTTCCATGGAACATATTTTACAATATGTGTCAGGTTCTGAAAGATTTTCTCTCTTAGATGGCTATTCTAGTTATAACCAGATTTTAGTTAAAGAATTTGATCAGTTTAAAACAACTTTTACAACTAAATGGGGTACAATGGCTTACAGAAGAATGCCATTTGGGTTATCAAATGTTGGGGCCACTTTTCAGAAAGTAATGGACATGGCTTTCAAGAACTTAATGTATAAATTTGTTCTAGTATATCTAGATGATGTGACAATTTACAACAAGGTTGCAAACCATCACATTGATCATTTGAGACAAATTTTGCAGAGGTGTAGAGAGTTTGGGATTTCTCTTAACCCAAAGAAATTTGTTTTTGTAGTTCGTGAGGGTAAACTTCTAGGATATCAGATTTCTAAGGAAGGTACAACTATTGACCCTGAGAGAATTCATGCAATTCTAGAAATTTCATTGCCTAAACACAAGAAAGGATTGCAGAGCTTCATTGGGAGAATAAATTTTATGAGAAGGTTTATCCATGATATTGCAAACCTATTGAAACCATTGACTGTTATGCTTAAAAAGGATGTCCCTTTCAGCTGGAATGATGAAGGAAAGAAGAATTTTGAATTCATAAAATAGGCTTTGTCTTTAGCCCCTACTCTTGTTAATCCTGATTTTACTAAGGACTTTATTCTATATGCTTATGGTGGTTCTGATACTATTTCAGCAATGCTAGTTCAAAAGAATGAAGAAAAATAGGAGCAACTAGTTGCTTTTTTTAGCAAAGGTATGGATGATTATGAGAAAAGGTACAGTTTTGTTGAAAAGCATGTGCTAGCTGTTATTAAAGCTTTGAAGAAGTTTAAACATTTGATTGCTAGAAACAAAGTGTATTTGATGGTTGCACATCCTAGTATTAAAGAGTTTTTGTTGAACAAGGATGTTAATGAAAAAAGGGCAGGTTGGATAACAAGAGTTATGGAATATGATGTTCAAATTCATGTGACTAAGCTGGTTAGAGGCAAAGGCCTTTGTGCTCAAATGGAAGAAGAGGAAGATCAAGATGATTCTACTAAAGAATCTGAACCTTTTTAAGGTGATGTTGTTTTATTTAATGATCCTACATCCTGGTTATCTGATATGACCAGATTCTTGCAAACTGGACAATGTCCAAATAATCTTGATAAGGCAAAGAGGAGATCCTATAGGTTACAATCTATTCCCTATGTTCTTATTGATGGTATACTTTATAGGAAAGATTATTCTGGAATGTTTCTCAAACGTATTGATTCAGTAGATCAAAGAAGAATTTTATCTGAGTTTCATGATGGATCTTGTGGAGGACATTTCAGTCCTAAACTATAGCCTAGAAAATACTAAGGGCTGGCTATTTCTGGCCTGATTTATTTAAAGATGCTTACTCTTGGGAAAGAAGGTGTTAGAAGTGTACATTGTTTGTAGGAAAACAAAAATTGGCAGCATTACCATTAAAGCCAGTTATGGTAGATTAGCCATTTAACAAGTGGGGAATGGACTTTATAGGTCCTATAAATCCTAATTCTAGTGCAGGTCATAAATGGATTTTGACTGCTACAGATTATTTTACAAGATGGACTGAAGCCATTGCATTAAAAGAGGCTACTGGACCTGTTGTGTTAAAGTTCTATGAAGATATTGTAACCAGGTTTGGAGTTCCTTAATCAATTATCTTAGATAATGCCATGGCTTTTATTGGTTTAGTTGTTACAGAATGGGCTATGAAAAATGGGATCTATTTAAATACTTCTTCTAACTATTATCCATAGGGCAATGGTCTTGCAGAATCTACTAATAAAAATCTGATCAGAATTATTAAAAAGACTTTGCAGGAGAATAAGAGAGATTGGCATTTTAAATTGAAGGCAACCTTATGGTTGGATAGGATTACACCTAAACAAGCAATTGGGAACTCTCCTTATGTCTCAGTTTATGGTAAAGAGGCCAGATTGCCAGTTTCTACTGAATTTCTAGCTTTACAGCTGGCTGATCAGATGTTGCTATTTGAAGAGGAAGATCCTCTTAAACTAAGGTATGCTGATTTATTATAGCTTGAAGAAGAAAGAAGGCATTGAAAACCATGGAACTAAAGCAATCACAAACTAAGAGGTCATTTGATGGGAAAGCTAAGTACAAAGAGTTCAAAGAAGGTGATCTAGTACTCAAGTGGGATGTGCTAAAGAGCAGGCCAGGGCAACATGACAAGTTTGATAATTTTTGGTTAGGCCCTTTTGTTATAATAGCCTACAAGGAGAATAATGCTTTTCAGTTGTCCACAACTGAAGGAGAAGATCTGCAAATTCCAATTAATGGACTACACCTCAAGCTTTGCTTTGAGGGTTAGGATAGGTTCAGTTTTTAGTTCAATAAGTGTTGTCCAAGCACTAGTTCTCTAGGTTGCATCGAGTCTAGTTTAGGTGTATTTTCATTTCAATAAGTGGTTGCATTCATAGTTTTAGTATTCCTAACTCTGTTTCCCTATGATAAGTCTACAGGTCATGTCTAGCAAGCAAACATCCAACAAAATTCATCAAAATTGTTACTTAAAATTATAGCATACAACACAACAGACATAAATAGGAAAAGGTTGCACATTTGTTTGTCTAATTAATACTACCTTGCAGGTTTTGTTAATTTACATGTCATTACTGCATTCATTCTAGATGTCATTATTGTACTCTAAGTATTGATCACTTTTTCAAAATTTCATAATTCATAAATGATCATTACATTGTGCTTCAAACTGAATGTAGTATACAAATACCTTTCTATGTTTCATATTTCATATCAATAAGTAGAGTACATTTGCAGAATTGAAAGAAATGATTGAAGTATGGAATAGGGGTCCCATGCATTGCCTTTGTTGTTGGTTTGTTGTCAGTTGGTTGTCTACCAAGTGTCCAGTCCTAGGGTCTTCATAATCTGGGTCTTCATCTGCATTTAGGTCTTTAGGGTTCATACCTGCATGAGAGAGAAAAGTGGTTAGATCCTGTTGGATCTAAGCAATGCATGAGAAACAAATGACATACGATTTCAATCAAGTTTTCAAATTTGCACATCAATCTAGAAAATTAAATGCAATAAGGAAATGTACACTACAATCACTGCAAGGTAGTATGAAAGGAACTTGTTTCTGTAAACATGAAACCTTTTACTATTTATGATCATTCTGGTGTATGTTGCCCTTTTTATTAACCAAATATCTGAATTAAAGGGGCTTAGTATGTTCAACTGAGAAACCTTTTTTAGATGATGCAGTGTCTTGATTAGATTAGTGAACATAATGGTCTGAGAATTGATTGATAAATTGTTTATTATGTTCACTAATCTAACCATTTCAAAATAATGTTGTTTGAGAGCTTAACAATTTATTTTGTAGAATAAAGTTGATTGGTTTTCATATTTAGTCATAGAAAAGAGATGTAGATCAAGTTGAAATTTCAAGACAAAGTGCTACAGAAGATGCCAAAATTGCAAAAAACACTCAAAGATCAAGTCACAGAATGTAGTTATAAATGCTGGTACAATATGTCCTTGCTATTTCAAAAGTACAGATTCAAGTAATATCACTGTTATTGCGGATTACATAAAGAATGCTTCAGAATTATGCAATAAAGTTATAAAATGTTTTCATTCTAATGTTTTTGAGTGTCACGAGCCCGTGCTCAAACTTCATTAACAATAAACAAACATTTTTATCTTGTTGCATTTCTTATATTTAAAGTTCAAATTCAACATCAAAATAGAGAAAAGGACTCTGTTCAAGCATGCTAATATGTACCAGTGAATTCAAGGATGTTCTCTATTTTTAACATTGAATTCAAATTCAAAATGACTATTTTCATGTATCAGTTGAAACAGTTAAAGTTGAAATGAAATGAAATGACTGAAGGTGGTTGTGCTAAAAGGTCATAAATGTGAGTTTTAGAAACCTGTTTTCATCTATGGAGCTATAAGTACTTGATTGATTCATAAGGGTACAATGAGATTTCATGGTTCTTAATAGTAAGACATAAAAATTGGTGCACTGGAGTTCATAATACTATAATGTTGTTGGTAAACAAAAGAAAATAGCAGTGGTTGTGCTATGGGAGGAGCTATGAGACATGATTAATGAAACAAATCTACAATATTCTCATGGTGAACTTGATGGTTTGGGTTGACAGTGTATTTTATAATTTGATAAATTCCTGGTGAAATGTGTGTGCATATGGTGACACTAAAAAATAGAGATGAAGATGTCATAAGCTGGAAATGAATTGAACAACAGACAGAAAAGAGATGTACTTATCTTTTTAAACAAGTGGTTTATGATCTTTGACATCTCTGGTCATGCTTTTAGTCAACTCCCAAAAGTTTGTGAAGTTTATGACTAAAAGATGTCATAGCAAAACTGAGTACATCTACCACATCTTTCAGTCATAAACTCATGATTTTGATGAGATAGCTAGTGAGGAGAACTCATAAATGATTCCGTTATCAAATGCCACTTCCAGTAGAAGCCGAATCAAAGTAAAGGGTGAAAGCCAAGTTCATGATCTCGTGGACTCATAGTTTATCATATTGTTGACAAACCTGAGTTCGAGAAGGTTGAGTTGTGATTATGGTACTACCATCATTACAAGAGAGTCCATGTCAGTAAGAATGGAAAATAATATAAAAATCAAAAGCTTCATGTTTAAGGTCGAGTAGTGAACTTGAAAAAATGAATAACTCACTAGTTGATGGCCGAGTTGTTGTCATTAGTGAACTTGTAGATCAAACTCAAGCCGAGTTCATGAATCTCGGTTGTATTATGACAGTCACGACTTTGTATGCAACCAAGCTGAAATAAAATTACATCAGTCACTAGTCATGATTGCTAGAAGAAATGAGTCTGAGCTCACGATACTAAACCAGAAAGCACTAATAAAAAACACCAGTCACGGCTTTGGTTAAAGGCCAAACTTCAAAGCGATAAAGAGATCTATAGTCATGGACTGTGACTTAGAATTTTATGGAGTTTGAAGTCACAGTTTATTGAGCAAGATAAAAATGGAGTCTTGGCTTACTCACAGTATAGCCACAGTCACAATAAATCGTGACTCATAATAAAAAAACCCATAAACTCAAAACACTTCCATAAGTCAGGACTTATTTCACAAAGCATACAATGTGGAAACTGAAGTCATATGTCGTGACTTATAGAAGTCACAAGTCATGACTTATGGTGAATAAGAATAGTGCTATGTTAAAACTAAAGAAATGGCTGAGAGCTATATGTTCACAAATGACAATGCTTGATCACAGCTAAAAGCAAAAGGGAGAACATTGAGATTCATTAGTCAAATGCCATGCAAATAAAAAATAGAGGTGAATAAGTACATCAATCAATGCGAAAAGGGAACATACAATTGCTTGCCAGTTTTGGCTATATATCATTCATGGTCAAAGCATAGTCACAACCAAGCCAAATGAAAACTCCAATCAAATGCCAGTGAGCCCAAGTTTTGCAAATGTCAAGCCCTCAGTTTGAATGTATGCCAGTAAAGAAAGAATAACAGAGAACTCGAGTTATATTCTGGTCAAGCCAAGTTTCATCAAAATTTTGCTAGAGTAAGGCTAGGGTTTGCAATTTTCATCCTGTTTCTTCTTTGCGAAGAAAGATATATCACCAATTTTAAAAATGAAATAATCCTTTGAGAATTTGGAGTCCTCCAAGCAATTGCATTCAATACCTTTACTGCAAGTGTCTATATCTGCAGTTTTCAAAATCTGCCCATGTGCCACCTCATTCCTCTACTTCCGAGTCATGTGCAAGTGGGTTGAGAGATGTTTTATTACTCCTCACTTTGCATTTTGTTTACACTTAGTGTTTTTAGAGATTAGGTTAAAATGTTAATATTAGATTTTTTATCTAATATTAAATATTTTAAAATATTGGTAATTTTTGTAAAAGGATTTGTAATCCTTATTTTAAGCTAATATTTTAGGCACATTCATGGAGGGTTAACATAGGCTGGATTTTTGGCATGATTTTTGGCCAAAATAGGGCATTTCTAAAGGACTTGTATTTTTGGATTTGAGGCTAGGGCATAGTATAAGATTGATTTTCATGATCAATTTTAGGAGTTGCAAGTTTTGGGAGAGAGGCTAATAGTGAACATATTGTTCCTATTTTGTTTTGAAGCTATTTTTGTAACCACATTATCAGATTTGTGAGAGAAATAAAGTAGATGCTCTTGGATTCATACATTTTAGAGTTTGATTTGATAATCCTGGTTTCATCTTTCTTTGCAAGTGTTGTTTTAAATTGTAATCCAAAAGAAGTGAATGTATTTTGTTCCTTCTTGAGGTAATCTGTTGTTTCTTAAACCTTGTATGGAAGACGTATGTTGTTAACTATTTCAAGAACTATTTGTGATTTAATCCTAATGGTAAATTCAATTAGCCTATATGTTGAACAGTGATTTAAAGGGTCAAGCATTGGATATATGATTTTGAGTTATTATTTTGTTCTCCCAACAAAGTCTGAAACCATTTTTGGTGTATCACCCCAATTTATTCAATTTTAAAAGTTCTTTCTATCCCTTTTCTTATCAAATTTTCAATCAGGTGGTGATATTTCATATTTAATAGGAACCGGCCTAGAATCTGGAGATTTGTCCTTATTCATAGTCTACCCATAGCTAGAGGAGGTTTCCATTGTCGGGATAGAATTGTTGTGTAGCCTTAATGCTTGAGTTAGGGTAACAATTTTAAGCCTAAACAATTCTATCAGTCTTTAAGTTTTAAGCTCCTAACGCTATACTAGGCCCTAAATATAAAATCCTTAACCCTAATCCATAAGATATAAAACCTAAACTATATACCTTAAACCCTATATTAATTTTTGAACCATGAGCCCTAATCCCTCGAGAGGAAGGATATAGGGTTTTAGGCATAGGGTTTATAGTTTAGGGACTAATTTATCATTTAGGGTTTAGGGACTAGTATAGGGTTTAGAGCTTATGGATTAGGGTTTATGGAGAGGGAGAAAGAAAAAGAGTGAGTAGGGGGGAAATAGAGACGTGGAAAGGAAGATGAGGGAGAGAGGGGAATGGAGAGATGGTTTAGGGCATGAGACTTATAGTTTAGGGTCTAGGGACTACAGTTTAGAGATATGGATAGAGGGAGAGAGAGGGAGAGAGGGAGAGACATTGGGAAGATGGAGAGGGGGGGGAAGAGGGAGGGGAATACATATGTACCTAAGTAAAGGGAGGAGATGAGGGAGATAAGAAGAAAGGGGCGAGGAAGAATAAGAGTGGGGAGATATGTGGGGAAGAGGGAGAGAAGAGAAAGAGGGAGGGAGTGAGAGACACTACACCACAAACCCTATACTGATCACAATGCCCTAAATCCTAAGACATAATACCTTAACACTCTCTTCCTCATCTCTTTGTAATTCTAGCCCTAAGCCCTACACCCCAAACTCTAAGCCCTCTACCTTACTTCCTCTCCTTTCCCTCTCTCACCCTCTCTCATTCTATCCCTCTCTAAGTTCCAAACCCTAAACCTTAAATCCTAATCCCTAAACCCTATACTAGTCCCTATACCATAAATCCTAAGACCTAAACACTAAACCCTAAGCCTTAAACCCTACAATTGTCCCTAAATGCTAAAAAATAATCCCTAGACCCTATAATAGTAATTAAACCCTAAAATATAATTCCTAAACTCTAAATCATATGTCCTAATATAAATACTAGTCCCTAAACCCTAAATACTTATCGCTAAGCTCTAAAATTTAATCCATAATCCCTAAGCCCTAAGCTCTAAACTCTAAGCCCTAATACCTAAACCATATGCCCTAAACACTATGCTAGTATATATACCCTAAATCCTTATCCTTAAGCCCTTGGGAGGAATAATATAGGATTTAGGGCTTAGGGTTTAGAGTTTAGGAACTAGTATAGGGTTTATGGATTATGCATTAGGGTTTAGGGAGAGGGAGAGAGAAAAAGAGTGAGAGTGGGGGGAAGAGATATGGGGAAAGGGAGAGGGGGGGAGAGGGAGATAATATGAGAAGGGTAGAGAGAAAGAGAGGGAGAGAGGGCTTAGGGATTATAGTTTATGGTTTAAGGCTTAGAGCGTAGAGAGAGGGATACAATGAGAGAGGGGAGGAGAGGGAGATAGATGGAGAAGATGGAGAGTGAGGGGAATGAGGGAGGGGAAAACATATATACCTACATAAAAGTATAGATAAAGGGGGTGGATACATGGGGAAGATGTGGGAGAGAGGGAGCGTGGGGTAGGGAAGAAAAAGAGAGGGGATAGATGTGGGGAAGAGGGGGAGAAGGGAAAGATGAAGAGAGTGAGAAGGGGAAAAGAAAGAGGTGGGGAAAAGGGAGATAAGGGAAAGAGGGAGGGAGTGAGTGATAATACACCCTAAACCCTATACTAAACACTAAACCCCAAATCATAATTCTTAATCCTTAACTCTCTCTCCCCTAAATTTCTCTCTCTAATCATAAACCTTAAGGCCTACACCACAAAACCTAAGCCCTATCATTTCCTAATTATCCTTTCCCCTTATCCCTCTTTCCAGCTCTCTCACTCTATCTCTATCCCTAAGCCATAAGCCCTAATCCCTAATCACTAAAACTTATTCTAGTCCTTAAACACTAAATCCTAAGGTGACCCTAAGTCTTAAATTCTAATCCCTACACCCCAAGACTTATGCTCTGAACCATATATTAATCCATAAACCCTAAATAATAAAAGTATGAAACTATTAACCCTCTCTCACCCATATCTCTCTCTAACCATAAATCACATGCCCTGATGCCTAATACATCTCCCTTACCCCTCTCCATCTCTCTCCCTCTCCCACTCTACCCCTCTATCTCTGTAACCATATACTAGTCCCTAAACCCTAAATCCTAAGTCCTAATTCCTTAACCATCTCTCTCTTATTGGAAACCCTAAGATCTCTCCCTTCCTCACTCTCTTTATATACCTAAATTGAAGCCCTAATCCCTAAGCTCTAACCCCATATCTCTCTCTCTCTCTCTAACCCTATACCAGTTTGTGAACCCTAAATTATATGCCCTAAACCCTAAGACCTAAATACTAATCATTAAAACTTAAATCCTAATCCCTTAACCCCCCTCCCCCCCGCTCTCTCTCTCTCTCTCTCTCTCTCTCTCTCTCTCTCTCTGTAAATGCTAAGCCCTACGCGCTACACCCTAAACCTTGAACCCCCCCCTCTCTCTCTAACTGTAAACTCTAAGCTCTAAGCTCATATATTTTCCTCTCTAAACCTTTACTAGTATGTAAACCCCAAATCCTAAGCCATAATCCCTAAACTCTAATCCCTAAACCCTTAACCCTAAGACCTAATACCTTGAGAGGAAGGATATAGGGTTTAGGGCTTAGGGTTAGAGTTTAGGGGCTAGAATAGGGTTTAAGGATTAGGGTTTAGGGACTAGTATAGGGCTAAGGGATTATGGATTAGGATTTAGGGAGAGGGAAAGAGAAAAAAATTAATAGAGGGAGAAAGAGAGATGTGAAAAGGGAGAGGGGGGAGGGAGGGAGAGAGTATGAGAGGGGGAGAGAGGGGAGGGAGAGGGGGGAGGGTTTGGGACTTAGGTCTTCTAGTTTATAGTTTAGGCCTTAAAACTTAGAGATATTGATAGAGTGAGAGAGGGGGAGAGAGGGAGAGAGGTGGAGGAGATGGAGAAAGAGGACAAAAGAGAGAAGGAGAATACACATGTACCTAGGTAACGAGATAGAGAGAGGGGGCAGAGATGGAGGAGATGGAAAAGAGAGGGAGAGAGGGGCGGGGAAGAAGAAATAAGGGGAGAGATGTGGGGAAGAGGGAGAGAAGGGAAAGATGGAGAGAATGAGAGGGGGGAAAGAAAGAGGTGGGGAAAAGGGAGATAAGGTAAAGAGGGAGGGAATGAGAGAGGGGAAAAGGGAGAGGGGAAAAATAGAGAGAGATAGGGAGATAAGGCAATATTGACAAAGGGGGAAAGAGACATGGGGAAATGGAGAGAGATGGAAGGTAAAGGGGGAAAGAGGGAGAGGGAACCAACATAGGGGGAAATAGAGAGAGATATGTGATAGGTATAGGGGAAAGAGAGAGAGGGGATATATAGGGGCAAAGGGATAGAGAGAAGGGAAGGGGATATGATGAAGAGGGAGAGAGTATGAGAGGGGGAAATGGAGAGCAAGGAAGGGAGAGGGGAGAAACAAAGAGGGAGATTGGGGAGGGAGATGGAGGAGAGAGGGAGAGAGATGATAGAGGGGGAAAGAGAGAAGGAGAAAAGGAGAGGGGAAAAGAAAAAAAGAAGAAGGAAAATGGATATGTGGGAGAGAGGGTGAGGGGGGATAGATGTTGATAGGGAGAGGGAGAGGGGGGAGGAAGGGAGATGAGGGAGAGAGGGAGGTAACATAAATAGAGAGAGACTTCATAAAGATATATGCTCGTAGGGGGGGGGGGGATGAGAGGTGGAGATGGAGAGACACAACTGGAGAGGTGAGACACTTATAGGGTCAAATAGACGTCAAAGACATAATTGAGAGAGATAGAGGGTTGAGATAAATCGAGTATTGTATAAGGAGTTTGGGTTATGAAACATGGACGAAGAGGTGCACACAATATCTTGAAACCCTAAAATATAAGTTTTAGTGAATTTGGAAGACATAGACAAAAAGATACAAATTGGTCATGTCAAACATATGGCTAGTGCCATATATGGTACACACCATATACAAAATGTGCTATATTATTTGGCTTGGGAGGCACTGAGCCTTAGACAAGTGGATTTGCATTGCGAATCCAACCCAAAGGCTTAGACGATTATAATAGACTTGAGACCTAATTTTTAGAAAACATACAAAAAATTCTCTCATTTTTTTTTATCATGCTCCCCATCAAGTTTTCATGTGGTTCAACATACACAAAATGATACACCATGATGTTGTTAAGCTCTTTGTTAGCTATCTAACCATATAATTTATTTTGAATTTTGATTATGTTAAGTTCTCAATCTTTGTTCTCTTTTGAAAGTGTGTCCATTTTTTGTCAAAAACCAACATGTTGTATTTCAGACATAGATTTTGGCTCGTTTGTCAAAATTCAAAACAAATTATATTTTTAGAAACCACACTTCATTATACACACCTAGAAAGAAAAAAGTTTTGATTTTGATTAGCTTTCAATGATTTTTAGGAGGAGCACGGTCAAATTTCATATTTTCAGGATACCCCCACTTCAAAAATTCATACATTTATCAAACAATTAACCAAAAAATATGGAGTAAACTACATGGTGTTAACTAACTTCTCAATGGAGTGATTAAAAAAATTTAAAAAAATGTTGACATTTTTGGGGGAGCACACCAAGTGCTGTGTTATATTTTTTCGAAAAAATAAAACCACTTTGTGTGCCCATCTTTTTAGGCCCCTAAGCTCCACCAATTTCAAAACAAATTAGTAGTTTAGGAATTAGGTTCAAAGTAGTAAAACACTTGTTCTTGTTGCATCTTCAAATTCTATGTGTAACTATTTTGATTTTTTCACCGAAGTTTAAAGTTTGTCGATTTCATAAAAAAGTGGCATCTTAAGACTCCTATTTGGTGCCCCATCTTTGTACACTTATCCTACTATAAATTAATAAAATTAAAAGTTCCACCAAATGAGCTCACTATCCATTCAAAATAGCTTGTTAAGATATCTCTTAGATGGAAAGATAATTTAGAAGGCATAATCTACCATTGAAAAACACCACAAATATATTTAAAGTAGAATCAAATTATTCACCAATTTTTAATCTTTAATACATTAATCATTAATTTAAGAACAAGCAAACTCAAATCAACCTACCACTCAAAAAATATAAAGAAATACATATATTAAATTAATAGTTAAATTAAATTCTTAAACATATCACAAACTATAGTCCAAAGTTAGGCAAACTAACAAAAAATAAAAACTAGCAATCACACCTTAGGGTGCAGTGGGTACGGAGAAGAGAAGAGATATTGAAGGTCATTTAAGGAAAATTTTTGGTCCTTTTTTTGGCATATAATTGTGGGACTAATAAGGTTAATTGGCAACCTATTTAGTCAATGATGTTTGCACAACCCTATCCCTAATAATGACAAAAACCTAAATCATTATCTTAACCCTAACCCTAATAAAAACCTTAATTTTAACCATAGAATTAACCATATTCCTAAATCTAACCTCATTCTTAGCCTTAATCCTGACCCTAATAAAAATACTAACCCTAAGCATAATACTAACCATGATGTAACCCGTTATTCTAACCATAATTGTAACTCTAAACCCTATTTACAACTCTATAATCCCAATCCTAACTCTGACCCTAACCCTAACCCTAACCCCAATCCAAACATTAAACTCCCATCCTAAACATGATCATAAACCAAACTGTAAGCCCAATCATAACCCTAACTATTGCGTAAACCTAAACTCTTATCCTTACTTTAACCCTACATATTAACGCTAATGAAAATCGTAACCCTAACCATGATTACAACTATGATATAAACCTTAAACCTAATTAATATAGATATATATAGCATAATGTTTTGGAAAAAAACTAAACATAATGATTTTAAAATAAATTTATATTGTATAAAAAACATAAAAAAAAATATTTAAATAATTGCATATAATTAATATATCTTAAAATATATAATTTGATACTATCTAAAATTAAATTTATATTTAATATTTATATTGAAAAAATGATATAACATAATAAATTCATTTCGAATATAAAATTCACATAAATTAATGATGTAATTTAATTATATTTATATCATTTTAAATTACAATAAATATAATTTATAATAAATATAACTGTAATATATTATGTATTGAAACAACAAATATATTTTTAAATATTATATTTTAAAATCCAATATCTATAGAAAGGTAAAGCAAAGTATGTATAATTATGATTTTGTGCGGTGAAATAGAATCTATAACCGAACGAGTGATTGATTAGTTATTATTTTAAATGTTTTTTATGTACGAAAAGGTATGCCTTCTGATAAATATTTTTAACATCAAAGAACTCTGTGTTTGATGACGTCATCTAAGAATTAAATATATAGTTTTACTGCTGATTTAGACGTTTCCATGTCCCTATCACCTGCTACCTAGATGCCAGTAAGCAACCTTGAATGCAGTACGGTTGCGTAGAAAAAATGGCAACGACTATTAGGCCATATCAAAAGTATGGTTCACCCCTCAAGATGAACTATAACTATAACCCTGGCCCCTTTAATAGTAGGGGAATTCTTAGGCCCCTTTAATAGTAGGGGAATTCTTAGGCCCCTTGAATCCATAAAAAGTCTTGCTCCGTAGACTGTTCAAGTGACCCCCCATAGAATAGTAGGGGCCATGTTACGTATAGAATCGTCCGGCAGGCAAATAGTTTATGGTAGGTGGGGCCAACAATCAATTGCCTATCACCTATCATTAATGTTACTACGGTAACTTCCGCCATAGAATTTTGAGGAGGTTAGGTAGGTTAGGTTAGGACCTCAACTAAAGAGTAGCAGGAAGGGAGCTTGGGGTAGATAAGAAAATTTTAAATAATTCTACATATTTGACTTTTAAAATTACATATATAGTTAATGTTATTATAATATAATATAAAATCAAATTATTTAAGATATCTATTGAACACATATTTTATTAATATTATTATTCAACTTTTAAAATTCATATAAGAAAATAATAGAAATGAATGTATTCATACTTTGTCCTTTTGAATGCATTAGTTTTTAAAATGTTAAAAAAATACTATTGTACCAAATACACGAGATCCTAAATGGTATATGGGGATTAATTGGTTATAGCTATTATTCTAACATTTCGGCACTAAAAACACAGTTGGAAATTTGTTATAATGCAAGAGTCGCAAAGTGGTCAATTCAAAGTGTAACTATTAGAGGTACAACTAAGTGAAATTTATTGAGACTTTTAGTTATCATTTTTTGGAGTTACTTAAAACTAGTAAATGGAAGGTTGGATGAGCCTTAGACGAGTGGATTTGCGTTGGGAATCCAACCCAAAGGCTTCGACGATTATAATAGAACCAACATGTTGTATTTCAAACATACATTCTGGCTCGTTTGTCAAATTTCAAAACAAAATTATATTTTTAGAAACCACACTTCATTATACACACCTAGAAAGAAAAAAGTTTTGATTTTGATTAGCTTTCAATGATTTTTAGGGGGAGCACGGTCAAATTTCATATTTTCAGGATACCCCCACTTCAAAAATTCATACATTCATCAAACAATTAACCAAAAAATATGGAGTAAACTACATGGTGTTAACTAACTTCTCAATGGAGTGATTAAATTTTTTTTTTTAAATGTTGACATTTTTGGGGGAGCACACCAAGTGCTATGTTATATTTTTTCGAAAAAATAAAACTACTTTGTGTGCCCATCTTTTTAGGCCCCTAAGCTCCACCAATTTCAAAACAAATTAGTAGTTTAGGAATTAGGTTCAAAGTAGTACAACTCTTGTTCTTGTTGCATCTTCAAATTCTATGTGTAACTATTTTGATTTTTTCACCGAAGTTTAAAGTTTGTCGATTTCATAAAAAAGTGGCATCTTAAGACTCCTATTTGGTCTCCCATCTTTGTACACTTATTCTACTATAAATTAATAAAATTAAAAGTTCCACCAAATGAGCTCACTATCCATTCAAAATAGCTTGTTAAGATATCTCTTAGATGGAAAGATAATTTAGAAGGCATAATCTACCATTGAAAAACACCACAAATATATTTAAAGTAGAATCAAATTATTCACCAATTTTTAATCTTTAATACATTAATCATTAATTTAAGAACAAGCAAACTCAAATCAACCTACCACTCAAAAAATATAAAGAAATACATATATTAAATTAATAGTTAAATTAAATTCTTAAAGACATCATAAACTATAGTCCAAAGTTAGGCAAACTAACAAAAAATAAAAACTAGCAATCACACCTCAGGGTGCAATGGGTACGGAGAAGAGAAGAGATATTAAAGGTCATTTAAGGAAAATTTTTGGTCTTGTTTTTGGCATATAATTGTGGGACTAATAAGGTTAATTGGCAATCTATTTAGTCAATGATGTTTGCACAACCCTATCCCTAATAATGACAAAAACCTAAATCATTATCTTAACCCTAACCCTAATAAAAACCTTAATTTTAACCATAGAATTAACCATATTCCTAAATCTAACTTCATTCTTAGCCTTAATCCTAACCCTAATCAAAATACTAACCCTAAGCATAATACTAACCATGATGTAACCCGTTATTCTAACCATAATTGTAACTCTAAACCCTATTTACAACTCTATAATCCCAATCCTAACTTTGACCCTAACCCTAATCCAAACATTAAACTCCCATCCTAAACATGATCATAAACCAAACTGTAAGCCCAATCATAACCCTAACTATTTCGTAACCCTGAACTCTTATCCTTACTTTAACCCTACATATTAACGCTAATGAAAATCGTAACCCTAACCATGATTACAACTCTGATATAAACCTTAAACCTAATTAATATAGATATATATAGCATAATATTTTGGAAAAAAACTAAACATAATGATTTTAAAATAAATTTATATTGTATAAAAAACATAAAAAAAATATTTAAATAATTGCATATAATTAATATATCTTAAAATATATAATTTGATACTATCCAAAATTAAATATATATTTAATATTTATATTGAAAAAATAATATAACATAATAAATTCATGTAAAATATAAAATTCACATAAATTAATGAACTAATTGAATTATATTTATATTATTTTGAATCACAATAAATGTAATTTATAATAAATATAACTGTAATATATTATGTACTGAAACAACAAATATATTTTTAAATATTATATTTTAAAATCCAATATATAGAAAAGTAAACTAAAGTATGTATAATTATGATTTTGTGCGGGGAAATAGAATCTATAACCGAACGGGTGATTGATTAGTTATTATTAGTTCCTGCCTATGGCAGGAATACTTATGCATTCATGCAAAAAGAATTTGCTATTAATTGGACCAATCATATTACTGAATTAAAATAGTTGAACAAAAAGTTCAAAGTTTACATTTATTTCACATTTTGAATAATTTTGGAAATATCATTTTTCTATGTTTTTATTGGTCCATATATTGAATAGTCACTTGCAAAATTCAATGTTCTTTTATTTATTTTATTATAGTCACATCATATTGTGACATGAAAATACATTTTGGATAAATAATAGATTTATTTTTTTCAAGTCACATCTATCCCATACTCATTTATTTAAAACACCATACCTATTTATTTTTGAATACTATTCTATTTATTAAACATAAAATAATAAAATAAAATGAAGAAAAAAATGCACATGAGAGTGAAAACTATCCATGCTTATTAAGGAGACCCCCTACCCATTTATTGCAGTTGTTTAATTTGTTTATATTGGATACTTATTTAAAAGAGCAAACCCATTTATTTATGTAGATATATATACACATATATATTTTTAAAGATATATTTAATATAAATATATTTTATTTCAAATTAAATACTAATTAAATTATACATATATTTTGAGTAGACATATTAACCTTATAATAATATGTAAATTGAAAGATAAACAATATTTTTACAAAATAATTTTTCTTATTCATATTTTAAAATAAATAATATTTATTAACTCGCAATTTTTGTACTATTAAGAGAAAATAATGTTTTCATAAAAATCTTTAAAAAAATTATTATAAAAATTAAAATATCATTATCATTAATATTTTTTTTCTATAAGTAATGATTTATTTTAAAATCGACCAAATTTATTTTTTAAAAAAATTTTGATGGTTGTGTTTTGACTCGAACTTTTGGGCATCAGGGCAGTTTCGTCTATTGCTCCATCAATTATTTATTAATTATTTTAATTATATATAAAAAAATAATATTATTTTATATTAATTAGATTAGATTGAGAAAACAATATTGAATTATACACAGTTGCACCTCCATTACATTCTTGGTGTAAAATTGATAAAGAATCTAAAATCAAGATTTTGTTTCAAAATTTTATACACAAATAATTGACTTCTACATAAGATATTGTAAATTAAATTAATGCATCTTCTATGCACATATAACATTACATTTTTTTATATATTAATTTAGATAATTTTTTATTGTGTAACCCTCGTACCTCCTTTATGTACAATTGCTAGTTATATCGAATTTGAGAGAGCTTTTTAGTTGAGCTCTTATTTTTATTTGAGGGAGGTTTTATAAAGCTAAAAATGTAGTTATAAGATCAAAATTGATTTTATTTTAGTTTTGAATAAAATAGGAATTCTACATTTATAAGTGCAAAATTTAAGGTGATATTAGAAATAGGAGTTAGAAAGTTTTCTCAACTAGCTTAGAGACTTTTTTTCTTCTATGTAGGAAGTTTTATGACATATATTTTAAATCATTAGTTTTATTATCAAATCATTTAGTTACTATAATTCTCATTTGAAAATCTTCACTTCAACTTGAAATTTTTAATAGAAAAAATTTAAAAAATCACAAAATCTCTCACTCTAAAAAAGATTCTATTTTTTGTCAACAATATCTATTTAGAAATTTTAAAAAGATTCTATTTTTGTTGACACTAACTATTTAGAAATTTTAACAATTTCTATTTAGAAAATTCTAGACTTAAATTCTAATATTTCAAACTCTAAATTATCAAAAATAAAATAAAAATTGTATGTACTATAGAGTCTAATATACAAGCTTCTCTATTTTACATCTTAATATCTTAAATATTTTATAATTGAAGACTCTAATAGATTTTCAAATAGTAACTTAATAGCAAATATACAAAACTTCAACAATTCATGACATTGCCTACTCAGAAAACAGATACTGTACATCTGCACCTAGGTATTATCCCATACTCATTTATAAATCTATCCCATACTCATTTATTTAAAACACCATTCCCATTTATTTTTGAATACTATTCTATCTATTAAACATAAAAAAATAAAATAAAATCAAGAAAAAAATACACATGAGAATCAATATTTTAATTCATTAGATAAAATGTCAAATATATTAATTTTTTGGATGGCAAGTCCACTATTGCATATGTCATAGATTTTGACATATGCCACACCCACCTTTAATAGAGTGGACTACTATATTTGATTGAGATCTCAATCTTAAAATAAAAAGATATATTTATGTTTGTATATTTTATCTTATTTTCTATTTGTTTATTTATATTTCATAAATGCATATAAAATATTTTGATAGATATTGATTAATACATTGATATTAATATTCTTTTATTTCTTTTTAATATTTAAAAAATTTATATGTATACTTCATAAATAGATATCAGATTTGTTTCTTATTTTAATAATTTTCAATGTTTGCTTCTTATGATCGCTTAACATCTTATTTAAACAATTATTTGTATAGAATTTCAAAAGTTCTTTTGATATATTTTGCTACAATATATTATCTAATCTAATTGAATACAATATATTATTATTAATGCTAAATTGTACTATTTGCTAGTATGTAACTTATTTTTTATCCAAAACAAAAACATTAACTTGTACAATTTCTCACTCATAAGTTTGTAACAAATTACACTAAACTTTGGCAACAACTTTAATGCTAAATATATATTATACTTAATCTATCTTGGAGAATTTGTTGTACATGCTTCATAAACATTTAATGTTATTTAATGTCATATTGTCACATTTGTTATATAATTAACCTACACACAACAACATAACTTTTTTCTTCTAATTTATAAATTTGTGTATCCTTAGCTTGAAGTTTATCATTTCTACTAATTAGCTTTTAACAAATTAAATTTAACTTGGACAGGGACTTTGACACTTTGCGTCCTTGTTTTAAATGTTTTTAATGTACGAAAAGGCATGTCTTCTGATAAATATTTTTAACATCAAAGAACTCTGTGTTTGATGACGTCATCTAAGAATTAAATATATAGTTTTACTGCTGATTTAGACGTTTCCATGTCCCTATCACCTGCTACCTAGATGCCAGTAAGCAACCTTGAATGCAGTACGGTTGCGTACCATGCACGCGTCTGTCTGAAATAAAGAAAAAATGGCAATGACTATTAGGTCATATCAAGAAAATTTTAAATAATTCTATATATTTGACTTTTAAAATTACATAAATAGTTAATGTTATTATAATATAATATAAAATCAAATTATTTAAGATGTCTATTGAACACATATTTTATTAATATTATTATTCAATTTTTAAAATTCATATAAGAAAATAATAGAAATTAATGTATTCATACTTTGTCCTTTTGAATGCATCAGTTTTTAAAATGTTAAAAAATACTATTGTACCAAATACACCAGATCCTAAAGGACGCGGCTATTCTCCCCAAGGAATGCACCATGGTACAACTTTGGAAAATCTGAAAACGCAGCAGATTTTTACAAAAATTTCAGGATGTTCTTCTTCATCTGCGTAGTCAAAAACAACCAACAAATTTCGGAAAAAAACTCTGCATTTTTGCAGATTTGAAAAAAAAAATAAATTCATTAGTGGTGCGTTCTATTGGGAGGATAGCCGCTGCCGATCCTAAATGGTATACGGAGCTTAATTGGTTATAGCTATTATTCTAACCTTTCCGTACTAAAAACACACTTAGAAATTTGTTATAATGCAAGAGTCACAAAATGGTCAATTCAAAGTGTAACTATTGGAGGTACAACTAAGTGAAATTTATTGACAGAGTTTTAGTTATCATTTTTTGGGGTTACTTAAAACTAGTAAATGGAAGGTTGGATGAGCAAGGAGTGGCCGGTAATTAGAACATGGGCAGTGACTAATGTTCTTCCCATAAATAGGGTAGCTAGAAATCAATTAGTTGTGTATGGAATTGGGTCAACAGTCAAGTCATCCACTACCAAGTCAATAGCTTCTATTCCAGACTGTCTATTGAAGGCATAGTCAAACACCAATTTTATGGAAGCAGCTATGCAATTAGCAGGATGCACCCCACCTCTCATATACTTTAAATACTTTTGTTTTAAAAGCCACTAACATGAGGTGCATACTATCGACTATAAGTTATTCTCCACACAAAATGACACAATCTGAAAAACACAAATTGGAACTAAACATATTTTCATCCAATTTTTCTCATTTTTACAACATTATGAAAGTATATTATAATGATAAAAAATTAAAACCCTTCCCACAATACTAGATTTTTGTAAGAATACATTGGAAAATACTATTTTATATAGAGAATAACAGCATCCTTGACTTATATGTTAATAAAATATTAATAATTCACTTACTTTTTCATTAAGAAACAAAAACAACATCTTGACTAGGTAGCCAGTGTACCAATTTTATCTCGGCTAGTCAATGCAATATTGTATACTGGCCCAACAGATTGAATGCTTCCAGTATTGATATTGTTGACTCGTACAAAGTGTACTAACTACTAATGTTGGATCTCTTGTACTGCAAGGCGTATGGTAGTTGTTAAAATGAGTTTATTTATTGCTCACCTCCTGCTAGTACTCAACTTTCTGCCTGCATTCATTTTATTTGTTTTGCCTGTTCATGCTTTAAACAGAGGTCAATCTAATTTGTTGAGCTACATAAAGTTGGGTCTTGTATTTCTTCCTTCCGGGTTTATTTGATTATTGTTAAAAGATTTTTCATTTTTAAATTTTTTTATAAGCTTATTTTAACCTTGTGTTTCTGAGCATATATATTGTGTAAAATTAAAATTAATAAACAAGAATATCATAAGTGAGTTTACGCTCATACTAAGAGATGAAGAAGTCACCGTAAGAGAGATCTTAAGCTCGTAGTTGTTGTTATTGGATTAGGGCAAGTATATCACTAGTCTTATATCTTATTTCTTGTATTTTATTTTGTCTTTCTATTCGATTAAATTGTTTATAACTATTTTTCTAATTCATGGATAGTAGAAACACGTACGTTTTTCTAATTTATGGTTAGTAGACACATGTACGTTGTGGGATCAACTCAAAAATAGCCAATACTTATGCACAAATATCTTAGTAGCTGTGTGCTATGAGTACCAATAAAGTTGCAAGTATATCACTAGTCTTTTATCTTATTTCATGTATCTATATATTTTGAATTGTATATCGGATTTTGAGAATTTTTTTTCTTTGAATTCGACTAAATTGTTTATAACTATTTTTCTAACTCATGGATAGTAGACACATGTACCTTGTGGGATCTTTTATGCACACAACTCAAAAATAGCCAATACTTATGCAGACATATCTTAGTAGCTGTGTGCTATGAGTACCAATAAAGTTGCACAACTCTAATAACTATTGAAAAAATCTAACTAGTAAGTTGTGGGATCTTTTATGCACACAACTAAAAAACAGCCAATACTTATGCACAAATATCTTAGTAGATGTGTGCTATGAGTACAAGTGAGGGCCTATTGGTATATGTGAAATTTATTAATGGACTTTTAGTTATCATTATTTTGGGTTTCTTTAAAGTTAATAATTGGAGGTTGGGTGAGCAAGGAGTGAACCATAATTAGAACATGGGATTGTTAAAAAATTCTAACTAGTGGAGTACAAGTAAGGGGCTATTGGTACATGTGAAATTTATTAATGGACTTTAGTTATCATTATTTTGGGTTTTTTTTAAGTTAATAATTGGAGGTAAGGTGAGCAAGGAGTGAACCATAATTACAGGGAGTGCTCTTCCCCTAGTGTTGTGCACAATTTGGGAGTGCTCTTACATGGGAGTGCTCTTCCCCTAGTGTAGTGGGCTATTGGTACATGTGAAATTTATTAATGGACTTTAGTTATCATTATTATTATTACATGGGAGTGCTCTTCCCCTAGTGTAGTGCACAATTTGTTGGAGCCAACCAAGATTATATTATATAGGGGCTAGCAAAAAGGTGAAGGGAGTCCTTATGATAAGGAGAAATAATAATAATAATAAGATATTTCACTTAGGTTGACGATTGTGATTAAGAAAGAATGTGGTCTTAGTTTAGAAGATAATAGAAAATGTCTTGAACAAAGTTCACCAAACTATCGTTCATTCTAAAAAGGGATTTGACAATATAAGGAGAGGCATTACATATAGTAAGAGGAAGAAGAACCCATACAAAGAAGGGTTGGAACCAATATTGAAACTTCAACAAAATGAGGAGTTATAAAAATTGCTATTATTTGACCAAATCCCTAACTCAAAGCCCAATCCTTGCTCCTTGTCCCCCTTTTCTTTTACCTATCCCAATTTCTTCCCCTCTTCCACATACCCCACTTGTAGGGAAAATCAAGGACAAGGAATATGCGGATGTAGAATTTATTGATGTGAGATCAATGCAAGACACCATGTCTTCCTCTAATGATGGACTACATTTTCTAATTGAGATTTTAGCACCTTCCCATCTCGCTTCTCTAGAGGTAAGGTAAAAAATATAATAAAGTTCAACAAACTATCATTCATTCTAAAAAGGGATTTGATAATATAAGGAGAGGCATTACATATAGTAAGAGGAAGAAGAACCCATACAAATAAAGGTTGGAACCAATATTGAAACTTCAACAAAAGGAGGAATTATAAAAATTTCTATTATTGAACACCAAATCCCTAACTCAAAGCCTTCCCATCTTGCTTCTCTAGAGGTAAGGTATAAAATCTATTGTACCACCTCAAATGCAACAAAATCCTCTCACATAGCCTAATCTACCAAACACAACTGTAGGCCTACCTACGGGTCATTGGAAGCGTGCCCCATATGGATTAGCTCTCGAATCTAGAAGAGGTAGAGGACATATCGACATGCTTGAGAGAATTGTTAAAAATCAATTGGTATGTTCCAAGCCTAGCTATCAAGACACGAGATACAAACTTATTGACTATCATAGTGAATGCACAAGTAATAAAGACTACACAAGTGTCAACACATTACTACTAGATAAGGAAGAGAGAGAAATGTAGCTTCACTATTACTATACACAAGCAATTAGCCTAGGTCATCAAACCAAGAATGAAGAAAGGTGATCCCTAAGTGATTTAATACTACCATACTAAATCAAATATATAAAAATGTGAATAGAAATGCATAACTTTGAGCTAAAGTGAGTGAGCTCAATCCTACATCAACTACTTGATGTGACATGTTGATAATGACTCCCCTTATTCCTCACAAATTAAAGTTGTTAGGCAAGAAGAAAGTTTAAGATGTAGGGGGTGCAATATGTACTGCAACTTTTATAGATGTATAGGCAAAATGCAATAGATTAATTTGATAAGTCATCTAATGCTATGAAAATTTGAGTGATATAAAAAGAACCTCATCAAGTTTCTAAAAAATATAGATAAAGAAATCAATAAACTAGATGATAATCTACTTGACCTAAAAAAAGATGGAGATGATCCTACTAGTAGAACTATACAAAAAGAAAAAAAAGTGATAATATAAGGGAGACTTGGTTTACCAATGGAGTAGTGTCATGATAATCAAAGCATGCAAGAATAATTTTACAATTAGTAAGGATGGTGCTTTAATGTATTTGTAATAGAGATAAAAATTTGCTGATTCCATGCCATCTACTTTGTGGGAGAACACTAGTAAGGCTTTTTGGTTCATGTTCTAATTAGATAATTGTGAGGATGTCAATAACTAAAGACCTCATTGATGATATAATGAGGGTCATATGAAACTTATTTTTTGTACAAGATATGGTTTAGGAAACAGGGAGATGATAGAATCTACAAGGAAGACTATAAAATCCAAGATTATTATAATTCAATACTTAGCCATCCCCAAGTACAACCACATTCAAGATGCATTGAAGGAATTCTAGGCTCAATTCATAGTGTAGTTAACATTTCTTTTGGATTATCATGTGAGCTACATTTTTGTCTTT